>BLKR01015240.1:0-90390 GCA_011170035.1 Teleogryllus occipitalis | reverse complement strand
CCCCCACCCCCCGCTCCATCGCCTTTCTCTCTCTCTCTTTCTCCCCCATTCGTTCTCTCTCTCTCTCTTCTCCCCATCTGCTCCATCTGTCTCTCTCTCTCTCTCTCCATCTGTCTCTCTCTCTCCCTCCCTTGGGCCTCTTGGGCTTTTCACTCTTCTATAAATAAAGTGTACTTTGATCTGGATACAAAGAATTATGGCTTTTTCCCCCTTTTTTGTAGTAATCATTTGATTACATTTGCGAAATTGAGGAAACTTACTTCTGTGCTTTTTTTTTTATGTAAATGAATTTTCAGTAAGAGGGTTAAAACTGATGCGCAATACTTTTTAATCGATAAATTTTGCACTCGCACATCCATGCTCTGTCGTATGCTTGTGTTCCCTCTCTCGTATTCACATTAGTCCACTTGTTTTCATCTGATTTTATCCTGAATTGAGTTGTTTGCGTGTTTTAAAACAAATGTGAAATTTTAAGGGAAGTGGAGGGGGATTACATGAGAAAGAATATAGTAAAATTTTTAGGAAGAATAAAAATTATGCTGTTAGAAAATTAGACCTGATAACGGCTTTCCATTTTCTCATAACCTCAATTATAGGGTCACTGTGTTAATGCCTTCTTTTCTTTCTTTTTTTTTTACAGGGAATCGGATGGAACTGAAGATGAAAATGCACAACCAGTGGAAGAAGAACCTCGTGAATTGACTCTGGATGAATATTATGCTATGCGTCGTAGTAGACAAAAGCCCACCTATAATATTAGGAAAGCCGGAGAAGGGGAAGACTTGACTCAATGGAAAAAAATGTATGAATTGAAGAAGAAAGATGGAGAAGAGGATGAAGAGGAAGAAGAGGTAAAATTTGTCTAAGGGACCTTTCAACAGGTTCAGATCGAAATCTAGTCTGATTTAATTTTCTTTTGAAAGATATTTACCATTTATAACATCTGTAAAAAAAATTAGTTGCCATTTCGCACTGGAAGTTACTGAAAAAAATTAAGAAATTTCCATACTTTTCACGACACAAATTGTCGGTCACCTGGGGTTTGTGCAGCCCTGCCTGCTGTAAGAATATCCGCTGAGCGAACAGGCGCTCCTACGGCCGCGAGTCCCAATTCAAGGTCGCAAAACACATTGCTCCTGCCCTTGACGCGAGGCAAGGTGCCGGTTCTTTCGGGTAGTAGTTCTTCGACATTGAGAAATTGAAACCTGATGCAATGCCAACGTGTTTCCACGACACGCAAGTATAGTTAACATTGTTTACCAACCTTCCATTACTTTTGACGTATACGTCAATGTACGATGGATCAATAAAATGAGTTTCTTTCCCCTTTCAGTTAATCTGTGACTGAATTCAACACCGGGAGGCATTGGATTAAAACAGAAATTTGGTCGTAGGAAAGAGGACAAATCCTGTAAACTTCCATGTAATCATGATTAAACTAAACTTATGCTTAAAAAATACATAACAGAAGTCACTATAATACAATACTAAGTTATTCAGTGAAGTTATTACAAAAATGACCAGTGTCAATTGAGTGTGCGAAACACAAGTGTGTCTTACACCACCCACATCTAATTAGAGGAAATATATTACAATCTTTCTCATCACAGACAAAGCTTGTAATTTTTAAACAATATTGTCCTGGAGTTAAGAATCGGTCTGGACGTTCATCGGTTAATTGTGCAGCATACCAGGTGTATTTAATCATACTTTTGAATCTTGGAGAAGACAAAATTACAACGCGCTATCAGCAATGGCATCTCATCTCGCGCGAGCAGGCTTCAACGCAATGCACGTGCACATGCTATCGTTCCCCGTCCTGCCCCTTCCAACCCATCCCTCCGCACCGCGCGGCACAACACTGTATCGCATTGCACAACCGAGAAATAACAACTTGAGTTGTTCGCGATCAAACTGCTCTCCGCAGTAAGGGTTGTCCACGCCGACAGCAAAAACAGTGCGGCCAAAACCGACTATATTCTTAACTTTTTCAGTAACTTCCCGTGCAAAATGGCAGCTAATTATTTTACAGCTGTTATAAATAGTGGATCTCTTTCAGAAGAAAAAAAAGCAGACCTGATTTGGACCTGAACCTGTTGAAAGGTCCGTTGTAAGTGAATGTAATTTTGTTAATATTACTTTATTCTAAGTTGTTGTTTTTGCAGGAATATGATGCATCTGAGTATCCTCAGCGTGTTGGTCGACAGAAACATTTGCTTGACATTGATATTCATTTTGCTGATTCTCGACGTGGAAGCCGGGGTCGTGGTCGTGGTGGTCTCAGAGGCACAGGGCGTGGACGTGGTACTGGAGCTCCGCCTGGAATGTCTCGTGGTCCTGGTGAAAACCGAATTCCACTTCCTGTGAGTGTGTGCTTGTTTCACTCTATTCTTGGTTGTGATTAGTGTAGTAAATTTCTGTATGCAAGCTTTTGGATTTAAGGAGATGCAGGATATAAGAAGGAATACAGAAATAATTTTTTTTTTTTTATGAAATGTTTAAATTCAATCTGGTTTCTTTTCTCTGCATATGGAAAATAATAGTAACAGCAACAGTGAACTTAGTGTATTAATTTAATATGCAATAAAATCCAAATTGCATTGCTGCAATGAAATTGTTGAATTTTTTGCAAAATGGGGTAACATTTGATACTAGTGTTAGGCTCCTTTAAATCCTTAGTAAAATCTTTGTAAATGCTGGAAAAATATTCTTCATATATTTTTGTTGCAGTCTCGTGGATTTAGTGAGCGTCCCGAGCGTGAACCGTTTCAACGTAATCAACGGCAGAGTGCTCCGAAAGTTGATGATGAGCACGATTTTCCTTCTTTGGGTTAATGAAGCACTGTTACAGGATTCATTGTTTTGATGTCGTAAATCCTAATCCCCCTTCTGCCACTTCTTTGCATATTTTTAATTGTTGGAGGTGTTCTCCAATCTACATTCATGGAAGTGGGTCTTCCAACACAAATTTCCAAAATGAATCATTAGGGAAGAAGTTTTGTTCACGTTCACGTGGTGAGTGTGTCTTTTCTATCACTCAATTCGTATGTTACTCTTGTATGTACAGCAAAAGCAGGTTAATTGCAAACCTGTGTTCGATCCCTAGTCAGTTCTCAATGGAGATGTTGTTTCCCTGATTTTTTAAACAAAATATCTAGCTGATGGAATTACAAGAGTATTTAGTTTCAAATTGTCCTGTGATAAAAATTTGTATTTATAAATGTTAAATTATTACAGGCAAAGGTGGAGGATTCAAATAACACAATCATCTTTGTGACATTCTATAGTTCAGTGAACTTCACTAATTCTAGACTCAGAAGTGCTAAGTGCGCTTATGTGATAAGTGAAGAGGTGTGTCAGAGAATGTATGACTGTATTCTATCGGATACACCCACTAAAATTATAAAGGACTGGCTGTAGCCATTACTTGAATCTTTAAATGGTGAATGGCATTAAGTATCATCTGCATTGATCAGCAGAATTTTGTTTGCTTTCATTTCTTCATGGATTTTTCTCTCCCCTTTCCTTTCAAAGGAAAATTTGTGAAATGGTCTGTGGTGAGAATGAGCCACTTACACATGATCATAGCACATTACCTCCCCCCTTCATGGGATAATGTTTGGGATATTATCAGCTGTGGTTTTCACTATACTGTTCTCCAGTGAATATTTTAATGAGATGTATAGTACGAATTCATAAACCGTGCTGGTATACAGATAGTTTTTTGTCTAAAAATTAGGGGCTACTGAAGAAGTGGCTACACCTCAATGTAAATAATTTTTTAGTGTACAGCACTGACTTTGGTCATCCAATTGTAGAGACTGATGTCTCATCAAGTGATTTGCATTTGAATAGAACGTGAGCATAATGCTTTAATACTGCTCTTTAATTTGTATGAGTTCCAAGCAGTCAAACTTACTTTTTATATTTGTTTGTTAAATGCAATGAACTGGGCATGCTGTCCTAAAAATATGGCTTCCCTTAAAATTGTTATTTGCATGTTATGTGGTCAGCACATATTACAAACTAGGACAAGTAGGGAGCAAGTGTTATGTGTAAGGTGTTCAAAGCTTCAGAAATATTATCTTACCTGCTCAATTGCAAAATCCATTAGCGAGGGATGCCTTTTTCATGGATGAATATCCTCCATATTTTAATTTTAATGAACTAACTGAAATCAAATGTTCATTGCGACATTACCTACAGGTTTCCTGATTCATAGTATACTAGCTAATGTTATATTGCACAGCTGTTATGAATTTTGTCTGTGTTTTAGTGTAAAAATGTTAATTTTGTTTTTGAGAAGATAGAGGAATGAGGAAGAATAGTGAAGTTCATTTTCTTGTGATAATCAATGAAAAATTCAAGTGCAAAAATGTGACTGCTTCATTCTCCTTAATTTTCTGAATGGGTTGTTTGTGTTTGAAAGGCATAATGTCACAATTTTTTTCTTCTTTTTTGTCAGCTGAACATCTTAGAATAGGCAATTGCTTTCCCTCTATTTCATGACAGTAGTGGTTTGGTTTTTACAGCTATTTGTAAGGTGCATAAACTTCAGATTGAATTGTAGTTTATATTTTAATTGCTATTTAAGTATTACAGGCACTGTTTGAAATATTGCGTTAATATACATAAAGCTTACTGTACATGTACTTTTTCATTAGTGTTTGCTCTTGATGAAGATTTTGTGGAATTATATTCACCATTGGTGGTTTTGGATGCGCTAAAATGAAAATGAATAATGGAATAACATATTGTATACAGGAAGAATATCTTCATCAATGTCAAATTATTTTTTTGGTTTTAGCCAACAAAGCAGTTTCTGTTGAATGTTTTTTTGTATTGAAATACCTGGCCTTCCAAATTATTTTGGAGTATATAAGATCTTCCATTCTTCAGTTTTCATGTTGAAAGCACGTTCATCCCCTATTAATATCTTAGAGAATTTACTTCATATTCATTGAGAGATAAGTTCTCTCTTATAAATACTTCACCTGCATATGCATATTAAAAGCTTTCATTCTTCAACCATTACAATCATCAGCCATCCAAGGATCCAAATTGACATGCACCACGATCATAAATTTGAAGTTTCCAGGGGGAAAGTAGATGCTATGTATTCTACTTTTTATGCCCTTCTGACCAGTAAGTGGTTTTGCCTCCTTGCTGCTTATTGATGGACATGTAGCGAAAAGCAAAAATTACATTGTTTTTAAATTCTCTGGTTAGAGTAAAGTTGTATTCATGGTCCATACTTGACTTGCTGGTGGGCATGCAAGACCATATCAGTAGTAAAATAAAACTGGCAGTTTCAGGTAGTCAGTTTCTGAAAGATTTGTTAGATACGATAGTATAGTATGCTGATGAGCTGGCAAATAACTAGTTTTATGTTCTTCATATAATGAAATTTGAACTTCAGGGGCCCATATTAACTGATTCTTGTAGCAGGAGAGCATTTGTGTTAATTCTCTCTGTAATTTTTTTGTTTGATTGTTTACTGGTCAGCAATAAAAAGGAGAAAATTTATCAGAAGTGAACCTTACTTTTTTGCACTTGTATCGATTTTGAGTGCATGAAAATGATACACAGAATCAGTAATTGGGAATACTAGTAGGTTCCATTTTTAATTCACTTCTTGCCAATTAGCCAAAGTTTTGAGTGGTTCACAAAATGTGTGCTACTGGACTAAAACTTTGTATGTGGCTTGCATGCAGTATTTACATGAAAACTTCATCTTCATTTTCATAACAGTATACCATTTAAATACCCATATTGTCTATACGTGATTTTTCAACCATATTTATAAAGGACATTACATCTTTCATGATTTGTCAACATTTCATGTGGGAAGTTCATCTTAAAATAGAATATACACATGTGAAAGTGTGTGTACTGTGTTATACTATGGTTTATGGAAGAAACTTGTCACTCCCCAATACGTAGCTCACAGAAGCTCTCCAGTTATACAGCCAGTTGAATGTTCTATCTCCTTCAGGTTTTTTATAATAACTGATCTTCAGCTGGATGGCTTCTGGGTTCTGTATAATTGGGGTCATTGTACTACTCCTAAATCATAAAATACCCATATTCTGTAAATATATTCAGATTAATTTTTGCATGTTATCACATTTGCCGATGGTAATGCTATTGATAGTTTCAGCAATTCTATACATTTTGTTGATTATTGAATATAATTTTTGCATGACTAGTGTGTAATTTCTCAGTTATTTTGTATGTTTGCGAAAATGATACAATTTTTTGTTGTAATACTGGTCTCTTTCTATGCATTAGTCCAGTTAATCGAACAGTTTTCTGCTCATTGGTTGGACAGCAAAAATTAGTGATAAGTGCTTAGGAAGTGTGCACGCTGCAGTTGCAATCCTAGATGGTATTGCAGCTAATAAATTTGTGCACAGCAAGTGAGCAAGGAGGGTGGTTTCTGAAGCTATGGGCAGGATTGTCCATTCTTGTTTCATAATGTTACTTTAAATTTTCTGAAGATTCGTCCAAAGTTAATGTTTAAGTATAATGTTGACGTAGTGTACATTTGAGTTTTCATAACTTTTCCTTCAGCTAAAACCTGCATTTAAGTTCAACTGTAAATTGAAGTGTTGGTAGAGTTGCTCGTGTTTGGGCATTCTTAATATTGTGAATGAAACTTTTTCCTTTCTTGTGCAAGGAATGGTGTGTGCAGGTTTATTTCTGAAGGGGTATTGCTGTAGAGGTATTCGCAGTTCTATTCACGAAGAAGTGTTCTTAAATCGTTAAAAGAACTAAATCTTGTGAATTGGAAGTGGAATTAGTATAAAGCAAATTTTTGGTTTGCATCGAGACATTTTGTTAAAAATTGTCATAGAATGAAAAATAAAGGGATTCACACATCAATTTTTTTCTTTTATTCTCTACCTTTGGTATTGTCCAGTGATTTTGTGTTGCTTTCATATTTTGTATTATTAAAATGATAGTATTAAGTTATCTTAGAGGTGGAATCTTTTTGGGAGACAGTCTGATTTGTGCATTAGCAAATGGTCTCGGCATACATTCTCAAGATGTGAAAATAAATCTAAATTACGAAAGATCATGATCAAAAAATAAATAAAATCAAAAGGTTACATGCTCTTTTTGTGGAAGTTAGTACACTCCCTAACATATTTTAGGAATTTGAAATACTTTCAATAATTTTTTAACAAACAATTAGGTATCTTCTTTATAATAAAGGTGAATGCTAAACCTCGTAACTCATATCCAGAAAAATTTCGGGAAATTAGTTGAAACTAGGAATTAGTTTAACAATTTTCTCTAAGTGCACTAATAATAGTTGAAATAATATAATTGGTAGCTCATGGAATAATGAAAGATAGCAATTTTTTTTAAATCTTTGATCCTGGCGAGTAAGCTGATAAGTCATAAACACTTCATTTTACAGGATAGCAAAAAACAAGGTTTTAATGACTTAAATCTGGGATTAATGATATTCAAACAAAACTATTTTTGCATTGGTTTTGTTTGAATATCATTAATCCCTTATTTATAGCATTGGTTTCTAGTTGTTTTTTGTTCCCCTGTAAAATTAAATTTTTTTGACCTATCAGCGTATTCACCAGGGTCAAAGAAATATGATTATTCAATTTGTTTTTGCTCTTTTAACTACCAAGATACTTCACATTCAAAATGTTTAATTTTACTCATTGGACAGTTTGAAATATGACTGATGTATTTAATTTTAATGGATCATTCCTTTGCATTAATAGAGGAAATGGGAATTAAAAGAGCTACATGTGGGGAAATGTTAACCAAATTCTTTAAAAGATTGCCACTGGCCAGGTATCTAGCGACACCGCCAAACCGAAGCATTTTGTACTGCCATTTTTTAAAATCTCGGGCGATTTGTTATGGACGCGTTTCCAGCGAACTAGTAAACAAGTTACCTAGCCCGCGAGCTTAATATGCTTGTCTTAAAATGAAATATCCACCTGTCGTAATGATTACAGCGAAGCTTACAATGCTGTGCCTCAAATGGCCGAAAAAAGACTGAAAATTTATAAAATCCGCGCAAATGCAAGAATTATTGTTCAAAATTTAATGAATAAATGGCAGTGGCGGCTCGTCATACGATTAGGGTGTGCATCGCTTCTCTCGTGTCTCCCTTCCTCCCACCCTTTCACACACACATGCCCATACATTACAAACATACACATATTCATTAACATAATGACAAAGGGCATCTTATGAAGTTTGATATCCTACGGTGGGGCTTTATAATACGGAATTGTGAATTTAATGCAATTTGGTAGAGTGACGCGAGATATTCTTGAAGTGAATGCATTTACAAGTCTTATAAATTTTCTATTCCTTTGACACGCGATTTTAGTCGTGGCAGCCGCACTGTGGAGAGAGGCTTCAGCTTGTCAGCGTAGAAATTGACCTCGGGTAGCTTGACTCACAAGGCGTCGGCCGTGGGGAAATTCTCCCGACTGAGCATTGGAAGGTGTACGGGCGTGGCTTGTATTGACGCGTCTCCCTGCCCCGCGTTGAAAATCATAACCCATCGGCCAGCCAGAGTATTAGAAAGTCATAGTACTCTGGCCTGGGACTTGAAAGAGTCAGCAACCAGTCAGAATGCAACCACTAGACCGTGAGGTTATGTATATTTTTTGGTGAGTTTCACAGCCAGTTAGCAATGGTTGAAAAAAAAATGAAAAGGTCAAACTTACGGAAGGAAGAGAAACTCGTAAGCTGCCAATGAATGTAAATCATTTATTGGTGATTTCTTCCATAAATTCGTTATGATTATAATAGTCCTGTAATTTACTAGTCTCCGGAAGGAAATATAAAATGGACAACCCTGCATAAAACAAAAACCTCCCTAAACCGGATTGTTTTGTCCCGATCGATTCCGGCTTAGATTTTACTGTGTAAGTTTTCAAAAAGGAACTGCATCTGTGCCTGTTCTAAGTTACTCGTTCGGTATTAAGTGGACAGAATCTCAACTGCAGGAGCTGAACTTAAGAAGACTGTAACATAAATTCCTCTCTGACCAAATTCTTCTGGAATAAGATATTTACTTCGAATGTTGAGAAGCAAAGGATTAATTAATATTAAAAAAAATTGCGACATCTTCATAAACTCCGACATGTTCATGAAATTAAGTGTAAATAAAGTCCCTGGCTCTGTTCCATGTACGTAATTATGAATTAAATAATTCTAGCCACCATCCAGCTACAAGGAATGAAGACAAGTTCATGGAAGATACCCGAAACTGTTTTAAGATTTTGTATATAGACGCTACTCGATGGAGTGGCTTTTAGAGAAACAAGTATATTCTGCGATCGAGGGTTTTGTAATGGCAATTCCAGTTATCAAGACAAACTATCAAAAAATTTTTTTTGAAGAAAATTGTAGTGGATAAATGTAGGAAGTGAGGAGCTGTAGCAAGAACCATAGAACACGTCTCCGCTGCATGCTCTTTCCTCTCAGACCGTGCTTACTTAAAAAGGGATAATGAAGTTGCGAAAATAGTGCTCAGGGCAAGCGCAATACAACAATTTATTGGATGAATCGACACAAAATTATAAATACACTCCCTCTCCAGACCTGCAATCAAGTTCGCTTTTGTACTGGGACAGACAAGTCATACCTGACCGTTCTGTCGATCACAATAGAAAAAAAATTCATACAAAAAGAACAAAGGAATAATATAATTAGTTATCCACAACATCAAAAAATATCGAAATATGAAAATTATGTGAACTGAAACGTATTTGGAAATTATGCGACAAAAACATTCGTGATATCGGCGGAAGGCGTGTGTGAAAGCTTCCTGATTTCAACTTCCATAAAAGCATGGGACAGTGCGCAGTTGTGCTGCAAGCACCTCATATTGTAAGAAGTCCAGAGATGAGATTTTTTCTGCGACTATTCTCGAAACGACTCTGAGGAAGGTGAACTTCATTTACCAGCAGAAAGAGTTGAGAAGATAATAACGTATTGCAAAAGATCAACGGGTAACGCGCACAAAAAATGTTTGCTTATAGAAAAGGAACAATGGACTACTACCGCACACATTGGGGCAACACACAGGAATATAACAAAGCGCCATTGATTGAAATAGTCCAAGTGACATTGAGCAGTTCAGCTATGGATGAAAACTTCAGAATAACGAGGTAGATGGTAAAAAACAAGCAAAAAGATGAAAAATTGGCCTACACCGGGCTCAGACCAGTTGCACATTTTCTGGCGCCAATATCTGATAGAATTCATCACAGACTCGCTCAGCAGAGAGATAATCGTCGTCAAACGCGTTTCAGAATGTTAGATAAATCCTGGACATGCAATGCTTGCCATCAAAGACTGGAAGAAGGGGGCTCAACTCGGTAACTATCGGGCCATAACGTGCCTACCCAACGATCTCTAAGCACTTGATATTCATAATAGCTAAAGAAATTAGAGTCTACAGCAAGAACAAAATGGAAATCGCAGACAATTCAGAGGAACAAAAGAACAATTGGATTTATTATTCAGAAGATCTTACAAAACGCAAGAAGAGGACTGACGGACTTGCATGTAGATCCTAGATCGATAACAAAAAGCTCCAGTAAATGTGCAACTGGTCTGAGCCCCGTTCCTGTCACACTGTTGCATTGTGTTTTAGGGATTAATCAAAAAGTAATAATTAAGCACCTCAAATCGTGAGTGCATCTCTGAAAAATATTTTCGTTTAGGAACGCCCTCGGATATGTCAGGATAAGACAAATTCCAAAGAGAAACCGTCGATCTTTTCATTCTGCAGCTCTAATACCCCTCACAACGGCGCTGCAGATGACCCATTCTGGTATCAAACTTCGAAGGCGAGCCCTCGATTCTCCTACGATTGAAGTGGAGCTGCTAAACAGTATGGATGTTTAGTAGTGACGTCACAATGGAGTTCGACGTAAACAAATGCCTCGCTCCTAATATCCGTCGAGGTAAAATCAC
This sequence comes from Teleogryllus occipitalis, assembly GCA_011170035.1. NCBI lineage: Eukaryota > Metazoa > Arthropoda > Insecta > Orthoptera > Gryllidae > Teleogryllus > Teleogryllus occipitalis. The sequence continues at coordinate 79,416 of BLKR01015240.1, read as the reverse complement.
CAAAACCTTGAATATCGAACTCAGATAAGACGGCAATAAGATCATTGCCGTAGCGTCAATGGATGCGAGTGATGCGTCGCATCCCTTCGTTATTCGATTGGTTTTATTTCTAATCTTTACTGTATATGTTTCTCATTTTCTCTATGAAAAAAAAATATATTGTCCTTTAGGCGTTTCAGACCACTGTATCGGTTACAGTATCTTGTTATGTAATACTGGTTTCGCATGAGTCACATCCGTTCACTGTGTTCTATTCTACTGCAAGGCCAATGCCCTTTGAGAAGGTTGCCTACTGGGCATATGGGCGTACAAATCACGTGGCGCGATGCCGCAAACGAATCTGGTATACAAGCCTCGGCTCCAATAATTTCATTCATTTATTCACTCCAGGTGAGGTAGCATATCGACTCGGAAGTAATTCAAATTTTCTTGACTAGGGGGAGTTGCTTACATAGCAATTAAACGTCTTAATTAGTTAATTTTTCTTCAAGCTTCTAGACAATATCAAGTTCGAATTTTCGAGAATTAAGAGTCAATCGGGGCTTTTATGATACAGAAAAGCAAACTTTTCACCTTATCTTGTATACTGTTTGCAGCAAGCAGATGAAACAAATTAAATATGTGCCTTTTGGTGCTAAAGACGTGTACGAAGTAAAATATAACTTAAGAGCTAGCACAACTCTTCAAAAAAAGTAATGTGTATCAAATTAGCCTCACCTGATGGGGCTGAAGTGATTCAACTTAATATCTCTAGAGTTTTTATTGGGAAACAACGAGCGGGCTACAGAGAGACCTAGGGTCTAGTGCCTCAACAGTATTTGTATAATTTGCAATGCACCAATAGTGTAACATTTTGAGTTCCTGCAAATTGGTCACGAATAGGGGCGGAATTTAATGAAATTTCATGTTCTTTCTACTTTAGAAAAATGCTGATGACAAAAGGAAATGACAAAAATTTGTACGTCATTTTTTTGCATTTTTCGTCGATTTCGACCAACATGTCGTTTTTTACTTTTTACGTCACTTAAAGCATTTTCCCTGATTTTATCGTTTTTAATATTTTAATGATGTTTGCTTTAAATAATATTAACGAGATGCAACAAATGTTCTCCACAGAATTTCTGAGTACCTATTCTGTGATCGCCGACTCCTGTCACGTCACAGGAACCTCTGGCCTGTTGATCGCCGCTTTCGACGACCTACCTGTGAGCGGCTCCCGCGCGACTTTGTACAGCTTCCGCCAGCGGATGCAATCCCACACTAGGATTTGAGACGAGCTCAAATCAGAGCGGGTTTATTTCCAGGGTTGCTTGGCTAGGGAAATGCAAAGGGCTTGCCTGGTTTTGAAATGACTTCATGTGATGCAGTACGAGCAATGATTGGCAAATGAACGTACTCCGCTAGGCGCGCTGACGCCGCAAAATTACAGTTATTGAGATGCTGTTGTCAAGCGATGAGTCGGCTGGGAGGCGCCGCGTGTCGACGACCTCAACAGCTGTTGTCGCCCCCGCATGAGACGTAAACGGGCCGGAGAAGGGTCCATCGCCGCGCCCGAGGTCCGTACTCCGCCTCCCTCGCCGCTTCCCGTGGACTCACGCCGACGCAGTTCGTTCGTAGACAAGCGGTACCGTGAACTATCAACAGTGGTGGATTCAGTTCCACGGACCCAGTTCAGTTTTTGGCGTGTTCGTTGGGTCCGTACTCCGCACACACATTCTTAGCTTCTCTGTCCGTCCGACTCCCCGGACGCGTCCGTCTCTCACTCCCCGTAGACTTCTCCTACACACGTCCGTCCCCTCTTACATTCCATTAATTTCTCTCAGTCCGTGCGACGCACCGGACATCTCCCCGGACACGTTTATCTCCTTTCACTCCCAGTAAGCGTCTCCTACACACACGTCCGTCTCCTCTCACTCGCTGTAAGCTTTTCTCTGTCAGTCTTTCCTGGCTCAACCTGCGCTCGTCCCCCCCTTCGTCACGTGTTCAGTCTCGTCGGTCTTATTGGCCTGCATCTCGTGAAGTCGTGATTCATCCCTTTGGTCACGTGCAAGGTAATCGGATGGGAGGCGCCCGGATCTCTACTCTTGGGCATCCCCGAGTGTTGCGTTAGTCGGAGTGGTTCTCGTTCTCATTCGTCACGTCCGAGTTCGGGAAGCCCCTTAATGTAATTCACGTTTGTCATAGTCAATGGTTCGCTGAAAGCGTGTGTCGCTTTCTGCGACCACCCGGTCCTGGGTTGGTTCGTCACAGTACCTGGTAGCCTATTCGATTTCTTCGCTTAGAAGTTGTAATGTCAGCCACTGTATGTAATCTGAGGTTCTAGTGACGCTTGTCAGCGCCATTGGCGGTTCAGCCGATTTCGGGATAATTAAAGAGATTTTCTGGGATAACAGTCCAAACCAAAAGTTTGAAAGCTGAGTTCACTTGAACGAATAGAAGAAGCCTCGATTACATCAGTAACGTATCCAACAGTTTGAGGTGTTGAATTGGTTAGAATTGGTTTTGATCACATTTTTGACGTCATTTTTCTTAGCTTTTAGGGCATTTTAAAACATTTTAAGAGCATTTTATTGATCATTTTTATGTTCTAGGTCATTAAAATCCGCCCAAATATATTTCCTAGTATTTGTTATTTTTTTGTTGATTTTTGATACCAATAAAAGGCAATAATAGCCATAATACAAAGGCTTCTGAGCACCTGGTCTCGGTAAGTAGTGAAGGCAACTAGTGTTTTATTGACAAACTATTTGCTACTTTTTAATCCTTACCTGATCTTTCAGAAGACGTCACTGAATAAGATGCATGTGTATGGAGGACGCATAGATAAATCTAGACCTTCAGTAGGCTGCGAATAACTGCCACGAACAAGTTAAGACATTCATCATGGATTTTTGCAAGCAGGGCCGTTTTAACAGCTTTGGGGGCCCCTATTCTTACTTTCGCCGATCCACCCCAAATTGAAAGACAAGTAAAAGGAAGTCATTTTAAAAAATGACTTCCCATCACTGAGTTACATTCTTGCGTCAACCAGCAACATTACATATTACAAATATCCAACGATGCACTGATATGATCCAACACATCACTCCTTTATGCCAATTTTTTGCGTATAGTTTAATCATATATCACTATTTTATTTTTTTAAAAATTAGTATTAATTAATTTTTGAAGATGTCTGGGGCCCTTGAATATTAGCGTCCGGGCCCTTCGGGTCCGTGTGTTAACACGGGCCTGTTCTCAAGCTGGAGAGAATCTGTTTCATCAATCGCCGGGAAACGGCGAATTTTCGGCAGAAAAACGCTTTTAACGAAAAACCCTGGTAACGAAAAAGTGAGTAAATCATGTTGCTATATACAAGTGTCTAGAAACCCGTGTTCCAAAAAGTAATCCAGATTCTATTTTGTCTTTCACGAAGAATGGAAGATCCAAGACGTGAAAATCTACTCGGGGTTGCAATCAACTTTCTAAGAGCAGATCTAGACAGTTGGTGCCTCTATAATTCTTTGCGCGAAATGGGGGCTGTTCCCAATAAAGCAACGTCTTCACAAGCACTTCCCAGTCCTTTGAATGATCTGGGGGTTTAGTCACGTTCTTACATTTTGCGGAGTAAATCCCAGAACTCTCATAACTATCGGGACAACCTATGCTTTTACACCCCACATTCGGCTAATCTCGATTTCGAAACTTGTATTTAAGACGTTTCGCTGCCTCCTTGTTTACGTTGTTTTGATCGCATGGCACAGCAACATCTAAAAGTAGACACGATTTTTTCTCCAAATCCCGGATAACAGTATCCGGTTTGTTTGCCGCTATCGTGCGATCAGTTTGAATATGTTGCTCGTACAATATTGTACACGGTCCAACAGACGTCACCGGTTTTGGTGAGTGTTCGTACCATTTGGAGCATGTGTTTGGAACTTCGAGGGCGGTACAGATCTGCCAGTGGAGATAACCCTATTGTATATTTTCATGAATTCGGTTTTTGCTAAAAATAGACAAGCGGAGACAACATAATCATTGGTCTCTACTTGTTCCAGGCAGATGTGGCATTTATCTTCTTTGGGAAATTTTGAGAACCGCTTTATCATAAATGTGTTCTCAACGCCTGAACTTGAGCTGCTATTGGAACTGCTTCCGAATCTAGTTTCATTCTTCTCCTTTTAAGCCACAATAAAGAATGATCTTCATTGATATGCACCTTATCCATTCTTTTTAGATATTGCCTACGGAGTGGTTAGTCTCTGCACGATTTCTTTAACATTTTTGTGTCTCACATTTCATGTTAAGTCGCATCAGAAGTTCAGTGTTTGTGTTATTCTGTCTTGCGTTGTTTTCTTCGCAATGCTTCTTGCTGCACTTACAGTGCCTGTTTCCCATTCTTCGGGTCAGATTTAATGGCCAGCCTCAGTGAGTCATCCTGATGACTACATACATTCCCATCCCGACTATTGCATTGTGCCAGGAGGCTTCAATTTGTGTGAGGCCTCTTCCTCCTTCCTTGCGTGACAGATAAAGTCTATATGCATCAGCCCGAGGGTGCGTGATATGATGCATTGTATGCAATTTTCTGTTTTTTCGATCCACGATTTGAATTTCTTGCTCAGTCCAGTCCACTAGTCTGAAACTGTACTCGGCTACAGGCACCGCCAAACTACTAATTGCAAACATTTTATTCCTGGAGTTCAGAGCGGACTGCAGGACGTCTTTCTCTGTAACGCTCCCTGCAAATTCTCTCTTCCATTGTATTGTTGGTTATGTTCTCTCATTCTTGAAGGTCCAGACAGCCGTGTTAACGCACGGGCCCGGGCCCAGGGCCCCCAATGTTCAAGGGTCCCTGGTAGTTCATAAAAAAATATTTATTATTAAATTTTTCAGAAAATGAAATAAAAACTTATGGATATGCAAAAAAATTGCGTAAGCATGATGTCACGTATCATTTGATAATATTTAATATATGGAATGTTTTAACTTATTTATTATATGAAGTTTAAACTATTTAATTGCTTTTTCAAGGTAATTATAAATCTGTTATTCCTACTTATGTGTTTAAATTTTTTGTTTGAATAATGTTAAATTGAAACAATAAGAAATACTTTCAAAATAAAAAAAATACAAAATTCGACGTGAATTGATAGGATTTTCTTTATATTTCAGCATTGAAATTGGGGGGGGGGGGCGGTGAAAGTAAGAATAGGGAGCCAAATTAACCTAGACCCAAGGGCACCCAATATTATTAAAATGGCCCTGTGCCCAGATATTTATGAGTTTTACCTCGCTCAAGATTTTGTATCACAATGTGCATATCAACATCAATGCTCTCTGACGTCATTTTGCCTCTTTAAATTGACTTTAGTACATTTGTCAAGACCAAATTTCATGCAGATGTCATTGGTAAAATCACTGACGGCAGCATTTGGGAGGGAATCGCTTCATTCTCAGCAAACACTTAAGATCATCCATGTAAAACAAATATTATACTGGTCTTTCATTACCTTGGAGCTTCTAAACCCAAGTCAGTGTGCGACTACTGTCTCGATAGTGGAATCAAACTAATGCAAAACAGCAGAGGGGAACATGTGTAAGCTGCTGTATATTAGTAACCTCGTACAGACGTGGACAAATTATTAGCAAAATCATTCAATATACTCAAAATTATAACTTCAAGGGTAAAAGCGTACTAGTTTGACGGGAAAATCGTTATTGTAATGTGTTGTGTGCACTTCGGAAACGCAGTTCTCGATTGAAATGTTCATTTACGTGAATATATATAATTCTTCCTCAATTTTAGAACGTTTGTGACGGAAATAAGAAAGTACGTCTATTGATTTAATATGCAGATGAACAAAATATTTTTTACTAAATTTGCTTCAGATTGTATTCAGTGACGAAACCATCATCTATGCTATGGATGACCGACCCCCATTATGTTAGAAGACGGCCAGGGGATGCCGTCAAGAAAGAATGTGTGATGCTATTAGTGAAGTTTTCCACGAAAGTGATGATTTGTGGGGTTATTTCAGTGTATGAACCGGCACTGACAATGCAATGACACCGTGATATTTTATCAATATTTGCACCATTGCAATGACAACCGTGATATTTTATCAATATTTTTGTTGTCTTAGAGACGTTTGCAGTGCAATTCGTCAATCCACCTTCCAGATCTAGAGCACATTCCAAATCCGTCCCAACTGTATAAGAGGGGTGGGGGCGCCTGGGGTGGGTATCAGGTATCGGAGTTGCTCATAGTACGAGTGTCCGTTAAGCACGAAGATCGGCAAGGCAACAGACGTGTCTCCACGAAAACGTGCCAGAGTTCAAGTGTTACTACAATCCAGTAATAATGCCATGACCGAAATTAATTGTATTGTAGGAGTCAGTGTGGCATATGCCAATAGATTTGCGAAGAAGTTAATGGAAGAAAAGCGCACCTTACCTCAGAGGGAGGAAAAAAGTGAACGAAAGAGGGCTACATCCTATGTTTTGGTCCGTCTTTTGCATCCAATCCAGAAGCATCCATAAAGATATATTTAATATCGTCTCAACCCCAAAGGGTTGTCCAAGAGGACGGAGTACAAATGTCCTCAAGAACTGTAAGAAGGAGGCTGTTTGAATATGATTCAAAGGCACGACAATCCCGAAATAAACAAAAATTGACTACTTCTATGATCAAGAAACGACTTCAGTGGGCCAAGTTGCACCAAGGATAAACAACATGGCAGTGGTAGGTCATTTGATATAATTTATAAGAGAAATTTCATTCTTCCTCAAATTTAGAACGTTTGTGACGGAAATAAGGAAGTACGTGTATTGATTTAATGTGCAGATGAACAAAATATTTTTTAATAAATTTGCTTCAGACTGTATTTAGTGACGAAACCATCATCTATGCTATGGATGACCGACCCCCATTATGTTAGAAGACGACCAGGGGAAGCCGTCAAGAAAGAATGTGTGATGCAATTGATGAAGTTTTCCACTAAAGTTATGATTTGTAGGGTTATTTCAATGTATGAACCGGACAAAATTCATATTAAAAGGCAACACGAATAGCGAAGAGGTCATCTGAGATGCCTTGTTCCACCAATGGATGACAGTTTGCAACTGGGATGGAATTTTTGTGCACGATAGTGCTCCTTGCCACCGATCAAAAACTGTGAAGAGTGAATTGGATTCCAGTGATATTTGTGTGTTCGACTGGCCAGGAAATAACACGGATATGAATCCAATAAGATCACGAAAGTGTGTTCTTAAAATGACGGCAAAACATCCTACAACAAGGGAATAATTCGTGGAGTACTCATTAACACTTGGAATAAATATAACGAAATTGCCGAATTATGCAAAAAACTCCTTCAAAGTATGATCAGACGAATTAATGCTAAAGGTGCTCACACCAAGTATTAATAAGTTTGTAGCTTCTTAAATTCTATAGTTTAGTTATAATGTTTTGATACAATAAAGAGATTTTTCTACTAAATTCCATTTTGCTAATAATTTGTCCACGTCTGTACTCCACGACTTCACACTAGCCTTGCAAAACTCAGTAAGAATGAAATAGATCTCCAGGGTCTTCAAAATCCAATCGTGTGATCCACTGTCAAAGGCCATCTGGTAGTCAATCCAAGCCATGCTCAAATTACTTTTTCGGGTTCTTGCATCATTCAAGATTACTTTCTTCAGTAGCAAAATTTCCTTACAGCCATAGCAACGTTTACGACATACTTTCTGTTCAACTGGTAACTGATGGTTCTTCTCTAGATGTCTGTACATTTTGTTAACTATGGCTGCAGTTATAACTTTATAAATTTCTGGCAAACAGGTGATTGGCCGGGAGTTCTCTGCCAAAGAACTGTCTCCCGTTTTAGGTAGCAGATACGTGATACGCGTGCGAGCCATTCCGGGAGTTCATTTGGGTTTTCTAAAATTTTGTTAACAGCCTGCTTTCTTCCCGAATTCCTGCCCAAAATGTTTCGACGTCATATTTTTTTGGAGGGACAGCATTGCCCTTCGGTTTTTGAGCCAGTTCGCGATAGAATCTGACACATATAATAATAATAATAATAATAATAATAATAATAATAATAATAATAATTATACAGAAAGTGTTAAGTTTTGAAACTGAGTAAACGGCGATATGTGACAAACTGTATATCCCTAGACAATAATACATACTGAAAAAATAGATACGGCAACAATATATTACGGATTAAAGTCAATCGATTTGTCGTCACTGTAAATTTGAAAATGTATCTAGGCCAGTGGCGTTTCCTTTGGGTGTGCATGTCGTGTGTCAAAGCTGAAGGAAATAAAAATTATTTATTTATTTGAATAAATTGAAGGCATTCTTTATAAAAATTCAGCAACTTGGCACTCCTGACTATCTCCAAACAATTATTCACAGTTATCTAATCAACCGAACCTTCCAAACCAAAGTCTGTCCAACACATATAGCATTCTTGCTGGTGTCTCTCAAGGTTCAGTCCTTGCTCCCATTCTTTTTAATATTTATATTGCAGCTCGCCCCCACAGCACCAGATTACAACAACCTTATATGCAGACGACACAGCATTATTCTCATATCATAAAAACATTTTATTAGCATGTGATCATGTACAATCTCACCTTCACATACTCACGAGTTGGTTTCACAAATGGCGACTCAAGATTAATCCCGCAAAAACATAAACAAGAATCTTCACTCTCCGAAAACTCCCAAATCCGCAGGTTACACAATTCCACGCCTAACAAATATCTGAGAGTACTAATAGACAGGTGTTTAACATGGAAGCAACGCGTTAAGTCAGTTCTAAAAAACAACAACAAAAGCTGCCCAACTATGTCCCCATCATACTCGTCAATGTAGCATCTTCTTTAAAAATTGAAACCAAATTATTTCTGAAAAACATCACCCACGTTGAGATATGTGTATTCAGCTTGGATATACGTTGCACCTAGCTTTATTAACTCTATACAAACCTTCCAAAACAAATTTCTCCAAAGACTTCCCAATACACCATAGTTTATACCCAATAGTCAAATTGCATACGAATTTCAAATACCTCTAATTACTGATTACCGTATCAATTTATCCTCAACATTTCTCATACTCTTACCATCCTGTCCAATTGCAGCCCATGTTAATTAGGTAAACAAGCAAACGCATCGAAAACAATCAAATCAAGATTCCCCAAAGACATCTTCTAACCACCTTCACTCAAAACACAACTAGAATCTCCCAAATTCCAAGGAATCATCCTCTTCCCCTTTCCCTAATTTTAAAAACTTTGAATCAGATTAAAAATGAAATATAATATACAGTACTTGCCGAATAAGAATACCCGAAATAATTTTAGGAAGTTTCCAATACATTAATGTATTCATGTTTCTCACTTCTGTAAGGTCTTTTGGACGATCGGATAAAAATAAATTTAAAAGAATTTTATCTAACGCCTCGATGTGGCCTTCGATTTTTTTTGACTCCCAGCATGCAGCTCCGAATTCTAAAATAGAACGAATAAGTGAAGGCATATGCTGAATAAGATTTGAACTACTGTTTTTCATATTAGACCTACTCTTTACAACGGATTACATTACAAATTACAAGAAATGTACGAATATTATTGTTGGACGACACAACAACTGTATCAGTTATATGTATCCGTTAGTTGTGTCGTTGCCTCGCTGATCGAATACGGGGTCTCATTTGGATGGGAATTGTCGGAAGATTTAATTTTGCCAGGCATTTATCCAGGGTTCATCCACATGACACAAGCATAACAAGACCCATGCGATGTTCTCCACGACTTGAAAATGTATCGCCCGTTGCCGAGTTTAACTGTGAAATATGAAACCTAGGACTCACCCCCAAATCGCTGGGGAGGGCGATTCGTCAAGAGTATGAAAACTGGAACAAACGACCTCATTATTTCATAGATCTTCCATGAAGCACGGATGCAATGTTTTCATGATGCTCTTGATATTAGCATAACTCAAACAGATTAAGCACGAAATGACTACTCAAACAGGAAGTGAGAATTCCCTGAAGAAGAAATGAATGAAAGTATTAGAAAGTTACAATGCGTTAGTCACATTGAGAAAATGAAATAGTCGGGGGTTGAGTGCATTTCGAACATTTTTAAGGAGAAATTTAAGCAGGAAAACGAGACGTTAGATGAAAAGTGTTTGTAAATATGTAAATAAATTTCGTATTTTTCATGTTTCGTATAAATATCGTTTATTTCTGTGCAGGTACAAAGAAAAAAATCATTTGCTACCAGTACAAAAAGGTGGACTGCTAGTGCAAAAGCAAAATTTGAAATCTTGACTATCAAACTGTCGATCAGACGGATAACTGATTTCAATAAAATTTTAGTATGTAAATAAGTTCATTTAATTAAAACTATATATTCAAATATATTTCAAAGGGAACGTAGTTCCCTTCCAATACTTCTTAACTACACACTCAAATCTGAAAAATAATCTCTGGTCTTCAATTTGAGATCAAATAAGAGTGAAATTGAATAGTGTTGCAATGCGAGAATGCATTCATAATTTTATTATTCATTCTGTAGATGAATTTGACTTTTGTTCTGAACAGTCGTGACCAGGTTCCTCAGTTAAGGGTGATTCTTCTAAGCTTGGCATTTCTCCAAAAAGTACATGCTGATAATTCTGGTGAAGTTTTTCTTTCAGGAGGAGGGCATGTTCCATGTCGTAGGTTTCGCAGACAACTTTCACCTGAAATTCACAAATATTTTATTTTTACATTTTGAATTTGCTATAGGGGATTCACAGAACTCACAGCGAGTGAGAATTGGCTGGAAGGCGCCACATTGTTCCTTCCTTAGCAGTGGCGGTGAAAGAGTCGGTCCCTGGGATCCTCCTATTAAAGGAGCCCAATTCACCGAGATTCACCCTACCGCGCCGGCTGTACTTGCCCAGATTAGAGGGACCCACCTGGACATATTCACTGACCCCGAGGCACCACGTCCACTGTTCCTTATCTGATGCCCACAGCCAGTTGAGGGTTTGGGAATAAAAATTTGAAATCCACTTTTCAATGGTTCTCAGAAAATGGCAGACATCTGTCATTCTTAGTGCTACAAGATTGAAAAGTTTCAATTTTTTACTTATAAGACATTCTCAATTTAAAAAAACATTTGTTTCAACTTATAAACATATTTTTACTCTTCACTTTTCATTCATTAAATTTTGTATCGTTCTTTTTTATTACTAAACGTTTACTCTGAAAATAATTCTTATTGTGATCAAGCAAGCTAATATTGAAAATTAAAATACATCATTATTTTCCGAACATAGCAAACTTGAAGGATAAAATTAAAGCAGTGGAACCATCTTCAAAACTAATCCTTCATTACGAATATGAATCTATTGATTTTCGTTTATAACAACATTTGTATTTCACAATTTGTCATTTAAAGATTGTCAACGTTCTTAATATGTTTAGTTAATAAAGCAACACGTAATTACCTTCTAGCTTATTTTTGAACACTTTTATATGATTAACATGTCATCATTTTTGAATTTTCATTCTACCTACTTAGTGCACCGATTCTTCCACAATTTTAGCCACACCTGTTACTTCCCTTGTTAGAAAAAGAGATACGTGACATTAATTACCTTTGACTTCTGTATTTTTGGTATTTCTAATTTGGTTTTAATTTTCATATCAATTTTTAATTATTTATTCATTTTATAAAATAAAATTCATAATTTATTGTTATTTATTCTCTTAATTATTATTTTATGTCAAAACTCTGTCCAGGCTCAAGCTGGACCTATACAACGATGTGGATTATGCATGCCAAGTTTGAAATACAAAACTTGGCATCTATAAACAGTTCCGACGCGGATACAACTATTTTGACTTGGTAGATTTCAAAGACTGCTTTCAAGAACTGGCCAACCTTTATGATGTGTAGTACATTTACACAGCCATACTGTCTAATGCATTGAATACATTGAAACTTTTTTTATAATGTTGCAGATTTGCAACACATCTCTCCAACCCTTCTTGGGCATTGCGAATAATGGAGTAATCCTCCGTTAACGTTTCGTCACGTCTCAGTCAGTCAGCACCTTTTATCGCTTTGGCCAGGGGCTCGGTATAGAGCGATTTTCCTAAGGATGAGCCAAAGTGACAGTGCTGGCAACATAACTGAAAGTTCTGTGGTCATAGTGCCCTTGAACTCATTAGACTCCATTCCCGCATTCGTTCGTTTGCAGTTGGCTAACTTGTAAATGGCTTCGACTCTTCCTTTTGTCATGTCCTCGTCCGACAAAAATATAGTGCACCACGAGAAATAATTGAAATTAGGAAGTGCAGGGTTATGTGCTCTTCTGTAAGAATTCTTTTTTCTTCATATATTACATTAATTTACTTTTTGTGTGATAAATAGTATGTTTATTTTAAAACCGATACTTCAATGCGAGATGCATACTGATGCACGTGGTCCGACCTTTGTGTTGTTGTGTGGCAAGCTGCAATTGAGAGCTTTCTATTTACATTCGTGGCAGTTTTCTTTTACTGATTGTGAGAGCATGTTAAAAGATTTTACACATACGAAATTAAATTTATATATTTCCCGGTCTCGCGTACATGCATAAACCTTAGCGAAACTGTTAAGACTTCTGCATAGAGATGTTTTCACAGGAGTCATTAGCACTTTACGAAGGGGCGTAGCTGAACAGCTGTCGCGGCGGAGGAATACTTCCCTGAAATACATGTGATGTTCACTTGTTTTCGTAAACTGTCACTTTGGCTCATCCTTACGAAAATCGCTCTATACCGTTAGTAACCAGGGTTCTCAGACGGTCACCCGTCATAGAATCCGTGGTGTCTCGAATTGCTTAACTTCCGCGACTTCACGGAGCGCAGTTATCGCAGATTCGCCTAACGACGCCGGCTATTCATTGCATGCTCATTTCTTGGTAAATATTAGACTAGATTAGACAATACACATTGGAATTCTTACAATATCTGGACCACTTAAATACTCACTGGGTGAAAATTATGATACTGACCTCCACGCTGAATATATCTGATTTTATCCAAGCACGTTCGTGAACGATGTCCTTGATGGATACCCCAATGGAAGACATCAGACGGCAGAGTTCTGCAATGCCTCCTGGACGATCGCTGACTGTTACTTTGAATTTCATTAGACGACCGTCTGCAGCTAACCCACGTTCAAGACATCGACCCAAAATTGTGGTGTCTATATTTCCACCACACAAGAGGAGAACCACCCTGAATGAAGGAAAACGCATGAAATGCATTCGCACAAAAACATAAACACCAACATTTTATTTGTAGTTTATATCAATTTATTATTGTTTTAAGTAATGTTTGTAAAGTTATTGGATGAATGAAAACAAGATATTTGCACTGCCTTCGCATTGCTTCGACCGTAGTAAAACAATTATTTCTTCACCTCTTGCCCCTCATTTCATTCAGATGTCCAGCTAGGATCGCTGCTAACCCGGAAGCACCTGCTCCTTCGACCACACACTTCTCCAGCTCCACTAGGCGAAGAATGGCGATAGCTATCCATTCTTCTTTCACCACGATCTGTTTGAAATGTATTCATATTTCATCTTTAAACATTATTTGGTTATTCCTCATTAATTTAAGAAATAATGATTTTTTTATGAATTATATGGTTGAGTACAGTATTCCTGATTTTAACCAGCCATTATACTTGTGTTATCGTAACGTGGTGCGTGAGGGACTTGTCTTCACGATGGAATATGGCACGGCTTTTTGCGTCTTTCTCGGTCGTGCTGCAAGATGTCGCTCGATCTGCAGCACTACTTGATAGGTCGTGACCATGCGACATCTGGCGGCACGACCGAGAAAGACGCAAAAAGCCGCGCCACATTTCATCGTGAAGACAAGTTCTCACGCACCACGTTACGAAAACCCAAGTATAGTTCCGTGCTCAATCGCGAAGAGTGTCATATCAGCGTTATTTCGCCGAATTATTGACACCATATACGACAGATTGGGAAAGTTTCCGTTCATTATAACTGTAAAATGTACAGAACATGTCCTTGTGATTATGCTCTTTTCACTTCTTTCCCTTTCCACAGACAACATGACTTGTTTACATATTAGACGGTCCCAAGATATATTTTGGAGTAGTTCAACATTTTGAGTGTTTCACGTTCTCATTGAGCAAACATTTGTGCCACTAAACACATGAAACGTTAAGAATTCTATAGTGGAGCACTTGTAATGTTAAAATGGATAAGGTTTTGATTCCATTCCTAAATGTCTAGATTTCTAGATTGCTTGTTGGAAGTACTTTTGGACTTTTGCAGGTTCGTACAGTATTATAGTATTGAGTAGCCGTTACAAATATTGCAAGAAAGTATCAGGGCCAGTGGAAGAAGGTATGGTGGGTAGTACTACCCACGCAAAAATATTTCAGGTGGCCCCACCTGGAATTTTGACAAAAATTGGGGGGAAAATCCAATTTAACACATTTAATACCACCATCAACCTGGTGGAAAAATAATTTCCTAAATCGACCAAAAACATTCAATATTCAAACTTAGATGCCGATGCGTATTGACTAGAGAGCGATAAGGATATAGCCTTGAGAATCCCGAAAAGAAAAGGGATGAATCTGGCGAATTTGCGTGAGGTCGGAGATTTTATGCGCGAAAATGAGTGGTGTATGGGTCTTATTCCCGAGCATTTGTGTTTTATTCGTCTGCTTATGACCATTCCAGGATCATGGTGTTCGAATGAGAGAAGCTTTTCTGCATTACTCGGGGTAAAAAATTACTTGCGTTCGACGATGCTGCAAAATCGATTCAATCATATAGCGATCTTGCACTCGTACTCAGAGTTAATTGAAGAACGATATTTAGAAACGATGACGAGTGTCATAAAAATTCCAAACGAGTGCCAAATGTCGCTCAGTGGCATTTCAAGCGTTGATCGATTCCAACTAAAAAATGTTGAATAAACTGCATATTTTATACAGTTATATTTTTCTTTAAGAAAACTTAAATAAGCAGGAAATTACGTGACCCCTCCCATGGTACTACCCACCTGAAATTTATACGTTTCGCCGCCTCTGGTAAGTATGTGCTATTGTAGCCCCACTAGTTATAATGTGGAGGCTTTCAATAATATATTCTTTGGATATGTTGCCAGTTAGTCGCCTTCCAATATTACATTTTTGAAAGTGAAATACCATTTATCTACGAGGTTTGTCCCAAAAGTAATGCGTCATACTTTTTTTTTACAGTGTTTATTGATTAGATTGGTAAGAAGGCGTAAAGTCCTTTAAGGTATAACCCTTCTCCTTCAATACATTTTTTCAGCGAGATTATGCCATTTACCTCCTTGAATTTCCTCAACTGGGATGTTCTTTACAAACCGCGTACCAATCGTCTACATGTCGACGGTATCCTTCAATATTTTTAAACTTGGTAAAAAACAACAACGAAGTCTGCTGGAGTCATGTCGGGACTGTAAGACTATCTCTCTCCTGATGTGGTTGCCCCTCTTCTTCAGCTTTTTAGCACTTTCATATAGAATTTGGCTCAGCCAACAAGCGACCACTCATTCGTTTAGAATTCAATAACTTGCGCGTTTGAGGCGCAGTGTTGTCGAGACGTAATATTGAGGGGGTGTCTAGAGCGGGCTTCGCCGGCGACGATCTATCCACCTTCTCTGAACAATTTGTGCCAACTGTCCAACCGGGAATTGCAAAATGAATCTTGTCAAAGATCTGTTGAATCATCAGGGGAGTCTCGCCTTGTGGTTGAGGGATCTTGCCAAGTTTGGTTCAAAATTTGATTGCGTATCACTGCTCCGGGGATTTCTCTATCGCGTCTTTGTCGACACTTCCGAGCACAGGGACGCGACCTGACGCTCCGTGGGCTTGGAGCCGACAGCCGCGTGATGCAGTATTTTGCACCCCACCCACTACCGCCGCCGCCGTTCTCGGGGGAAAAGCTCTTCGATGTAAAAAAATATAACGCAATACTTTTGGGACAAACCTTGTAAGGGAGCTTCCTATTTTCTTTCACAAATCGCATTAGTGTGTCAATACTGACGGGAAGAGTGATGGCAAATTTTACCAAAACATGGATACATCGATGTTTAGATACAACGCTGAAGCGTTTTGATGAAAACATCGATGTTTTAATTATACACTAATAAACACTATTTTCCTATCCATTTTAATTACAGTACGTAAAAGGGATATATTTTATTGTTTGGTTACCATCCTGTTAGTAATATGTCAATAAAAATTATCGAACGTTAAGAATAAAAGTAACAATAAAGAACATCGTGTATCGCTATTTTACCATTTAGTCACTTCCATTCATACACCTTCGAAATAAATTCTCCTGGATCGTATGAGTTACATTTTACAAACATTTTAGTAGTATTTTTTGTATTATTGTAGTATACATTATATTTTATCTTAGATTTGACATTTTAATCTTCTAATCAATATTCTATATTTACCATAAAAATAACAAAAAAAATTCTTTAAAAAACATAATGAAGCATTGGATGAATAATAAACTCATTGACGATGGTGTATATTTTAAAATCTATCCTATAATTTGTTTGGCGAAGATAAAAACGTAATTGTCGAAGATAAAGCGAAATTAATATCTCAGATTCATGTAGCCAATAGAAATACTTTTGACATATCCAACCAAGTCGATAACTAATTTTTCCATAAAAGTGAAGTTAGAACCTGTTATATTAATGTTGCGAAATGCCTTCCAACCAATCATAATAACAATCACTACCAAATGTAAATTCTTGACTTACCTACCCGACAACTGGAATTAGCAGTTAAATTTCACAAGAAACGGAACTCTTCTGCCCGAATCGTGTGTACCCCTTGCGACCTACAATGAACTAACGAAAATATATATGAGAAAGTCAGTATTGCCAGATAAATTCAAGCACTTTATCTCTGTAATAGCGCTGTAAAACTACTAAATGACAAAAAAACTCAAATAAATTCGTGATAAATGTTGAACAAATATAAGTTTACTCACACGTATAAAACGTATTTTCTTTATAAATATATGGTGCCAGTTTGGAAAGCAATGGTCGGTCACACATCACATGTTACTGTGGGACTTCCAGGATGGAGTAAGTCAGATTCACCACTTGTCAAAAAGTCTGAGGGCCATTTTTAACACGGCTGTCGATTCAGACAATGACACGCCTGGTAATAACACACATTCATAACACGAGCAGATCCCAAACTTCGTCAGATTGCATAGACGAAATGTGCAGCGTCATAAAGAGGATGACGCAAAGCAACAATTTACTGTGGTTTGCTGCTACTCTACAACGTACTTAAACCCCTTTATTTAAAAAAAAAATAAAAATCGATGTTTTTGCAACAAAATGCCGATGTGAAGAAAACACCGAAAGCAAAATATCTATATTAATATATCGATGTTTCTGATGGAAAACCGATGTTTTTTGCCATTCCTAGACGGGAGCCTCAGTCAATGAGCTCCAAACACGAGCATAGTCGCCGACCAAAAGTTTTCATTAATAGAAGTGTCCTAGGTAAATGTACAAGGAACGAACCAGTTTGTCGATGAGAGGTGCTGCTGTAGCAAAAGCATTGTATCCCACTGTAGGAACCGCTAATCCGTCAGCCAGAGTCGATTCAATGGGAGTGTACACAGGCTTGTTAGCTTTTACCGCGTTGGTGAAACTCGCACATCGTTCTGATTCGACGCCCTGAAACAAGAGATCAATTATTATACATTTATGGCTGATTTAACTAACGTTCGTCAACATAATTGACTTTTGTGAAATATTTGTTAAACGCTACATTTCCATTTCATCAAAGTCCATTCCCTTCAAACGTCAAGTTTTGAAGGTAATTTTATTGACCATCAATGTGTTTGACGGCTTGTAAAACGGTTGAGGTAGATCGAGGTTAGTGAACAACCCCAAAATTGTACAAGCGGTCAAAATTTAAACGACCGTCAATTTTGACACTCGCCAAAAATTATTTGACAAACGTTGGTGAAACCGATTATTACTGAATGAGTGTTTAGCAATTTGAGGTGAAAAAATTAACTCCAACATGATCCTCTTAATTTTATCAATCATTTTTACATTTCTTGGGTCGGACTCCGAAACAAGCCGATATCAACAGAAAATGTCTTAAGATTTTCATTTTTTTAAATTTTATATAAAATTGATTGTATATACTAGGGATTCTCAACCCTTTTGTTCCATCTATTCCTTTTAAACATGTTTTGCCTCATCGACCTCTTAAAATTTTTCTGTATAATATATATCACACAATATAGTCATCGCATAACTATTGCACACAAATGACTTAAATATAACAAATAGGAAAATAATATGGAGAAAATTTTTGATAAGATTTTTTTGATTATTTGTTGTTCAACCATTATCAGTTTTAATTTTACAATTACAAACATGTTAAAAAATCTCAGATTCTAATTGCACAAAACTTCTATTTCATGAATTTGAATATTATAAAATTTCAAATGTGAGCAAATTTGTTATTTTTTACTAGGTGTTTTGTGGCTTTTTAAGTAAAATTTAATGTATTTTGGAATCAATGGGGTCTGGACCTTCATTAACAACCAGTTGCTGGTATATACTGTGACTCTTTGATTATTTGTTATCCCCTTTAAAATGTCATATACCCCAAGGGGTCGATACCGATCCCATCCGGAACCACTGGTCTATATAAACATTTTTATTCATTACGTTAGCACCTTTCGATGGCTTATCCATCATCTTCAGAACTCGTACCAAATTATTAAAAAGCATTAAATATAAAACTAGATAATAAACTTCTACGACATATTAAATAATATGTTACAGTACAAAGGCATTCCAGTAAAACTAGTGGTGCTAAAACAGCACGTACTTTCACGCAAAATTACGCGAAAAGTACTCAAATTTTCGAAAAATTGTACATGAATTTATTTCAAAATATATCTTCAAGGAACAGATTTCATTAAGGGAAAAATCCTATCTTCATAATTCAAGTTGTACGAAGGCGCCGAAAAAAAATTTAATTTTTGCAATTTTCGAAAAATCAGAGTGTTTAACAAACATGCATTATTCTCATAAAACGTCCGTCACATTAACAACAAAATTTCATCAAAAACGAGCGAGCCATTTTCTTTGAAAATGTCCCAGGAACTACATGTAAAGTTCCTCCTAAAATTAAAATATCGGTTTCAAATTCAAGGGGCCGCGACATCAGCCAGATCGTATGGGGATTATCAATTTTGGAGAAACTCGGCTGAGCGGTTAAGCCGCTAGCGGTGTTCACAGACGGAGGGACGGACGGATGGACCGACGGATAGTCGGACTGACGGACGTTTTGCTGTCAATCGATTTTTCGCTATCAAGGACCCACAAGACAATGGATTCTGGCTACACCACGTGATAGAAGATTTTTTTTCTTTAAATTTAGCAACTGGATTTATTCACTTTTTCGTTACCAGGGCCCTGTAATAGGAGTTTTCTGCCGAAAATCCGTTTTTCGCGTAGCATTACGTAAGTTTCTCTCTACTACAAGAGGTAGCGAGAATGTAAAATGAATTAATTGCTCAAAAAAGCATAAACGAACACATCCATCCCTTTACTGAAATAATTATTATTAGACATATGCGCCACAACACTCTCTTGCAGCTAGCCACAGTTGCTGGAAATTCCAGGCCATCAACTCGTATCCTCCTCCCTCTCTTTCGTATTTAACCTGCTAGACATTCCGCAACTCTTTGCGGTCGAATTTCTGGCTCACAGAAGACAGGTAAGAAGCGGCATCACATCAAATCGTTTACTGCTTGTGGTAAAACAGATTCATCCTTTAGTTTCCTTCTGTTTACTTTCTCGCCTAGTACGTAGTAGAAAAGAGAGAGTACTGTAATACTGTAGGGAAAAGTAATTTTTCGTCCGGAAAACTAGTATTGTAGGTCTCTGATATCGAAGTGGATAAATCATGCTCATATATGAAGGAAATTACTTCCTTTAATAGGTTGTGTTGTCAGAATCCTTGTGGATCCTGGAAACCGAAAAATTGGTTTACAGCAAAAAGACAGTCAGTCCTGCAAGCCGGCCGGCCATACGTGAGTACGTCATAGTCCGTGAGTCCATCCGAGATGCGCAATATGATTAAGAAAATGGTGCAGATCTCACTTTCGTTGAACTCCTTAAATATTCGAAAATTGCTAAAGTTCAAGATTTCAAGATAATTGTATTCATAAAACCTGTTCAAAAACAGATATTTGGTTAACGCTACGAACCTTTCTATTAAAAAAAAAAAAACAATAGTTTATGTGTAATTTTTCGTGAAATGTGGGCAATTAAGAAAATTCTGATAAATGGCACGATTCGTTCTGGAAAAGAGCAAAATACGCTTAAAAATATGGATCTTATTTTTGATGAACTCTCTGTTTTTCCAAAGTTGCCAAATATTAGCTTTGATAATCTGTTAAAAAAATAGATATAAAATATCTCATTTTTAGAACAGGAAAATTTAATGAGGTCAAGTGCAATTTTTTGAATTTATGTGTAGTTTCCGCGCAATACTCACCCGGAAAGGTCATTTAAAAAGACATATTTTTAAATATATTGACGGAGGTTTCATTTTCTGTTATCTCTGTATTTTCGAAAGTTGCAAAAGTTTAAAATTACAATATATTTTTTTCTTAATGGAATCTGTTCAAAAAATAGATGTTTAAATAAAGTTACGTATACTTTTTTGAAAATACAAATTGTTTTTGCTTATTTTTTTGTGACAAAGGCAACAAAAAAATATTTTCTCAAAAACGGTCCATTTTTTTTTCTCGAGCAGAGCAATGTACGCTTATTAATATGGAGCAGGCGCTATTTTCGATGAACTCAGTACTTGCGAAAAATCTAAAAAGCTTACAATTTGTTTTGTATCTATCTATAACTACAGTACTGAAGATAGGGATTTTTTCTTAACGAAATCTATTTCTAAAATTAGATCTTGAAATAATGCGAAGAAAAATTTGTGAATATTTGAAAACTTCAACTTGAAATGTGCAACTTTGTATGTAGAGCGTTCGGAAACTTGTGATTACCTGTGAACCTGCTCCTGTAGGAGTGGCGTGCTAAAATCCAATAACCTGAATTCGAAACCCTGCGTAAAAAAGTGTTGCCAACTAGCAAAATTGAATAATTTTGCTGGTTGGTAACACTTTTTCAGTTTCATATATTATATGCAGTTTTCAGGTTCATATTATAGTATTATGAGTTGTAGCACCAATAGCTTCCTAAATTGTTTTAGAATATTTTGTTATAACTCTTTCCCCTTCATACCATTTAAATAATTATTTATTTTTCGTTTTAATATAAGCTTTCAATATTAATTTTACTGACGTGTTTGTACACTATAATTTTTGAATTTTTATTCTGTACAAGTTTATTCTCTATTTTACGATACTTAACGATTTTTCAATAATTTTGTACCAAATCTGAAGATGTCGCCAAGACGTCGAAAGTTGCTAATCCAATTAATAAAAATGTTGATAAAAACAATCTTTTATTGAGATTTTTCGAATGCCAACAACATCTCACTAATAAAATAATCATTTTTTTGTCGGATCTGCATTTCACTGGCATCTAAGAGGATTCTGCATCTTTATCAGATGACGAGATAAAGGACGACGGAGCCCATACAACGCTGTAGAAATTCAAATCCCGTTCCCATCAATTCATGCGTTTCTTTAGTTTCTGAACCAATTCGATTTCCTCTTCGGGTATATTTTCTTAGAAGAACACTTTGTGATTCGTTTTCAATAACTACAACTATTCAACAAATTATGAAACATTTTCTCTTGTCACAATTTCTTCTGTTCAATAGATTATTCAAGTCATTTTGCCGAGAAACACTTCTCCACCTCCAGTACAGAACTGAGTGTTTTTGACTCTCGAAATGACTCATCTTGCCTGGCTATCAATTTTTCCATCTCCCTATCCATCCATCTCGTATTATGTACACTTATATAAGCTCCATGCGCACGTTTGTACAAAAAATGTAAGTCTACGTACAATCACTTTGATTCGTGGGTAGAGAGTTTTAACTGCTAGCGCCACGCCCGCAATCAGACCGCCCCCACCAACAGGTATGACGACGGCATCTATATCTGGCACTTGCTCCACTATTTCGAGACCAATTGTTCCTTGTCCAGCCATTATATGAGGGTGGTCGTATCTGGAACATTAAATGGTTGTATTTATGAAAAACGAAATAAGCTCGCCATAATTTAATAGTGTATGAATGACGAGTATAGAACTTTGATCATGCTTTACCTTGGACCACCCTTTAATTTCTTGACAGACTACATTCTGTGCGTCAACAGCTGTTCTCAATTAAATTTTACCTCCCAGGTTACAGTACAAATCTAAGAAAAGCTCACAATGTACTTTTGTTTGTGTGTAAAATAGGAAATAAGTTTTGAAGAGGAACAGTTATTCAATTCGGTGTTACTATTTAATTTGATTTTTGTAATAAACAAGATTGCGTTAAGTTATTGAAATCATATTCCACGAGAACCACTGCTTGTTGGAGAGTAATTTTCTATATGCTACATTTAATCTTAGAACCTAGCTTAGGATATACAAGGGGTTAAGTTGGTAAAGACTCACCATCGTGTACTTTAGATCAAAACAACATCGTGTACCAATCTCTAATCTCAGTCCTATACATGGTGTTACAGATTTTTCTTTGTTTGTTTTAGGACATTATGCCGCGAAGTAAAACTGGGAAAAGAAGAACTTTTGAGTCTATTAAAAAGAATTGAAGCTGTAACCACACTCCTTGAACCACAAATTTTGTTAGAAGTTTGAAGGTATGCTACTATTAGATTTGCTACAATTGTCCGGCATTTTAAGGGTTTCTGATGCATAAAATGTTTAATTCAAAGCTGGCTGTAATACTAAGAAAGTTTTTATAGATGAAGAAATTAAATTATTCATTTATATATAAACAATAGTCAAAATAAATTCTGGGCTGTCAAAGGAAAGAGCTCGTGAAGAAACTAAAAAAATTGTGCTCATTCAATCACTAAGAAAAATTTTTCTACAAGGCTCGCTCGTGGCTCATAGCGAAGTCTTTATCTTTTCACCCCCGAGGTCCGGGTTCGATTCCCGTCAAATCTCATGTGAAATGTGTTCCAACAAAACGAGTTTGACTGCTTCACAAGGGCTAGTCCAACCCCTGTAAAATGTCCTAAACTCTACCCCTTTCCTCATTCCTTCCCATTTCTGGCCATTGGGTAGTGACGTAGGAGCACGTAGAAGGAGATGCGTTCGCGGAGATTCTACCTGGCGGTGCTCTTGACAACCGACAGACGAGACTAGACGCATAAAAATTATACATATATATATATATATATATATATATATATATATATATATATATATATATATATATACGAGATGATAATGGAGGATTACTCCGCGCTCTACGCTCGACAAGGGGACGAAGAGACGCGTTGCGTCGATAATAAGATAAAATTAAGGACGCAACAAATTTAAAAATAAATAATATTTTTTAAATATAAAAAAACTTCAGGAAATTCATGAGTATTTTTTAAACATGTCAGTTAGATGTGTGTTAATATTAAGTGTCCGCCTGGACTTAATGCTCCGGAGAATCACATACCTCTAATTATAGTGTGCCTTGAAGTGAATTTCGAAGAATTTTATTGAAGGTAGCGTTAACGACACTCCAGGAGTTAACTCTTCGGGTTGTTGAAAAAGTCTGGAAGCACTCCGGTGCCTACCGAAGCGTTGAAAACGTCGGTCAACTGTTGAATAATTATTGGGGTGCATGCGTGAACTTTTTAAGGAGGACGCAAAAGTTATTGTTGAATTTTTCGATGATGGATATTTTACACTCAGGCGTTTTGTGAGTTTAAAAGCGGTTTCTGACAAATACTCATTAACAAGACTGGCCAGCCATGATGAAAAGACCTCTCCGTGATTTCCCCTTCCTCCCCCACCCCCATTCCTCACTCTTCTCCTGTTCCTCCTAATACCCCACCCTCCGCCTTGCTCATCATTTAATTTCACAAAATTCTTCTCCAAACCTCTGTTTAAATCCACAGACATTTCCTCTTTCGTGATGTCATGACTCCCGATAACTTCATGCCTACTAATAGAGTCTTAATGTTACATAGACTATTGTGTTTAATGTTAGTGAAAGCATCTAAGGTGAGTCTCTTTACCTTGTCTGGGTACCGCTCACATCAGAATATTGTTTATTTCTCTGTATTTTTCTAAATATTTAAGAACCTACATTATTTTTCAGCCTGAAGATTAGGTCAAACAAAACTCGAAACTTAGCTATTGACTATTGGGTTTTAACACCCAGAATTATTAAAATGTAATCATTGCCCAATAATCTTGTGTTAATAACACAAACAATTCGAAATAATTTAGACTTTTTGTGTACATCAAGAAATTATACTGTATCCTCTTTCCATGTCCGCCTAATGCGTGACCAAATGCTCATAAGACAAAATATAATTATATAGTGTATTAAATAGGTCTCCTGGGATGTTGCCCTTTTTTAGCAGGTGTTTTTAGGGAATTTAAAGGATTATTGTCTTTTTAAGTCCTTTTTCTTCGTATCGTCGAAATATTTACTCTGGTGTGAGCAGAAGTCTGATCCACAGCATTACTTACATCGGAAGTTACTAATAAGTACTTAGGAACTTAGGTATTGTGCTATCCAGCTTTTGCATTCTTTGGGGCAGTTTAATGTTCTCAATTTGAGGGGAAAATAAACAAAAAGAAATTATATTAGAAAATGTATTAAAATAGTGTTAACATCATTGTAGAATGTGTTTCAGGATACATGTAGCAAGAAGCATTTGACAATTTTAGTTTTTCTTCAGAAAATATTCCTTACATTCGTCCACAATTGAATGTGTCAGTTTTTGGTTGTTTGGAAACTGTATGTAACTGTAATTTAAGTATTTGGGTCTCGTGATCATTATATATTAATCTCAATGTTATATCTTGATATTTATTTAGTTGTATTTTTAAACACAAACTGATCTAATGCCGTTTTTCTGTTTAGCGTAATCCGTGGGAAACCTCTACAGTAATATCTAAATTAAATTAGATTTATAAATATTTCTTTTTCTGAGGTTTACGCGCAGAAAATAAACACTGAATACAACAATGAATTGGAAAGGAAAAGGAAATTTTACTTATTTTTTCGCAAAGCAATCTCTTGAAAAGATTGATAATCTACATCTCGTTTCGTTGGAGGTCTGTATACTTGTAACACAATAATTTTAATGAATGTAAGATGTACCGCGTTATTTCGAAAACGTTTGCGATTGAAAATACTTGTACTCCTTGAAACTAGTAGAATAGACATTAGGATCATGCCTTTTCACTACCGAGGACGTGTTTTCCGACAAGGTGCGGGTGGAAATTTTGTGAGGTGAAGAGTTTGTCGGAGAGAAAATCATGAGAAAACATTACAATATGTGATTCTCAAATTAAACTTTCTTTGCTTGCGTATCCGATTTCATTAAAGTTTTGGGGTGTTGAACCAGAAGTGTAAAGTCGATAGAACAATACAATAACTTAATAAAATAAAAATTTAAATATAAAATAATATAAACATTTAAACTAGTAAATAAATGTAATATAAATGAAAAAACTGATATATGATAATATATCATTTAATATATCATGATGATAATATAAATGTAAATAAATGAAGTATAATACAAAGAATAGAACCAAAAATACAATATATACAATAAAATAATTTTAAAATGAGTTATTTAAAATTGAATTGAGAAGAGTTGTGGCTCAACAACAATTGAATAAATGATCATCGCTTTGCTACGTGGCTGCTTTGCTGCTGCATCCTCTGTGAACGAAATTACGAACAACTGTGCAGCACTGGTTACTTTTGAACGTCTAATATAGTTATAACTAACAATACAAACTCACATCTGTTGGATTGATTAAATAAATTATTAATATTATAGAAAATTGTTTTGAATGTGAATGTAATAGACGTAGATGTATTTCCAATCAGGAGTGAACGTGCAGGTTTTCAAAGAGTGATACATTTTTTCTGTGAAATAATTTGTAATTCTAAATTTAAATGTGTCATCTCTTCGTTTGCCATTCTCAAGGAATGGTTTATTCCAGTTATCTTAGTTAATAATCTTAGGATTAAGTATAAAATTTCTTACCCGTTAATATAAGTGAGACCTCTTTCTCTGCCCAACTGCATAGCCCACCGCTTCGCTTCTCCCATGTCTTTTCCCTTTACTACTACATCCGCTCCATGCTGGCGACACGATTGAATCTTCATTATGGGTGCTACTATTGGCATGACAACAGTCACTGGAATTCCAAGATCCTTTCCATGATAGCATAATGCCAAAGCGTGATTACCCAGGGACGCAGATATCACACCTTTTCGTTTTTGCTCGTCTGGTAACATGATCAGTGCATACCGAGCTCCTCGTTCCTTGAAACTGTAACACAAAATCAATGCGTTTTTGAAAGTTATACAATTTTTAATTTTGTAAATGGCAATGAACACAGGAAACATCAACTCTTTTGTGAGGGTCAAAGTAGTCAATACTAAAAACTGGTCAACTGCTTTTGTTCCATCCATAAGGGTTCGTTAATAGCAGTAATGTTAAGACTAGCTATAATATAATTGCAGCGAAACTTGATGAAACGGCAACCTCAATTAAGCGGGCTGGCCGATTAAGTTGGCTCGATAACTTGATTAAGCTGCATCATTAAAATGACAATTTTTCGTGGAATCCCTTGATGTACTAAAGATATACGTGTAAATGTCCCCTCTTCTAAGCGATCACCTGACTCCACGATCAACGGCCACGAACATTTCGAAGATCTACTAGTAAACACCAACTTCTTGACGGGTTCGCGATCTTGATTCATAACGCTTTAAAATGCAGAATACCTGTAGTATTGCTGATTACGAAGTATCTTCTTGCGTCGGGAAGCAAGTTCAGATTACGTGGAACAGTAATATCTAAGATTTGCACATTTTGACGGTTGATTAATTCGTGTTTATTTATTTATTTTACGTCAAAAAAAACAGTTGAAACTGCGTATGACGTGCTATGGGAAGAAGTGAATTCTGTGCGCATTTTCAAAATTCTGAGATCCCTACACTAAGTCATATACTACATGAATTTTGAAAATTAAAAATTAAAAAAGAAAAAGAAGAAAAATAGGAAAAAAGCTCTCATGTAACAAAATCTATTTTCAAGGATAAATAAGCTATAAATTTTGGGCCGTTGTCCATGATGTCCTTCGTCAAGGAATAATACTTCCTGCCGCAACAACATGGAAACGATAATTTGAATAACTATATTTCCCAATGAATTCTAGAAGACGTGCACAGATAATGAAGTTACATTTATGTCCAGAAGCAAAACAAGGGGCCATCTCAGCATTTGCTCAATGGATCAGAGAAACTGGACGAAAAACCTGATCGAGATGGGGGTCATTGACCCGGAGGCTGCAGTACAATACTTGTTACAGGTTGTTTATACACATTTATACAGTCCAAATGGTAAATAATGCATTATGTATCATTGTTAAAATTAATGTTACGTTTCTTGTGATGTTCAGTATAGTTCAGTATAATTGTATAGAAACAGTTATGCAGCAGAAACAATTTCACTTTGGATTTCAACTTTTCTATTGAATTTAATCGTTTAATGTCATCAGGCAAAGTGTTGTAAAATAATGTACATATATTGTATGTGAATTTTTTGTAATGAGCTGTTGATACTGTCACCTGATGAATATGATTCGAGTCGAGTGTTATAGTAATAGATTTCGGCATTTTCTGAAAATATATTCCCGCCCTTAAGCAAGTCATTTTTGACAAAAACCACTGATTCGTAAATCAACAGACAAGGTAATGGTAAAATTCCTAGATTAATGAAGAGAGGCTTACAAGAATCACGTGGGTGGGATTTGGTTATTATTCGTACAATTCGTTTTTGTAATCTAAAAGTCTGGGAGCTATAAGATGTATTTCCCCAGAATATTATGCCATATCTCAGGCGGGAATGAACATTCGCGAAATATACACAACGAGCAGTATGAAGGCTGACTGAATTTGCAAGAATTCTGAACGCGTAGCATAATGAACTTAATTTTGTGTTCAATTCATTTAAATGGACGTTCCATTTAAGGTTTGACTGAATTGAGAGACCTAAAAATTTTGTTGCATTAACATCAGAAAACATGTGTCATAAAGTATTTCAGAAAACATGTGTCATAAAGTATTTCAGAAAACATGTGTCATAAAGTATATAAATCCATCATAACACTGTTTCTCATATTTTTTGCGTACAGTACGTTTATTTGGCTGTTCACTGTTACAACACCACTCAATGAAATATTGGAAAGTATTAGTAAATATATTTACTTTCCACAATGGAATGTCTGGCGCTAAATACAATTATCAACATAATACAACAAGCTAAATACAACAGTGAAACATCAACAAAAACAATTATCATTAGAACCATGTTTGAACAAAAATCTGGAAACTCCTTAGTAGCCACATTCATATCAGAAAAGGTAAATTCCTGTCTTTTTCGCATCCTTATCCCCTTAAATTTCGTGAAATTCTTCCTTAAAGTCTGCCCATCCCCCACATAACTTATATGAGTTCTAGTCACAAGACTTAGCATATTAGCTTAACCTAATTTTTTTTTATGTATTCGACGGCACGTAATTCTCGAAACAATCTTGATTTTCCTGCTAAATATCACGCGTGATTCACGTGAAGGATATTGATATCTTTTACAAACCACGCACACATGAACACACATTACAGAATTAAATATTAAATTTATTAAATATACTACATAGTAAATAAATATGAGTGAATATGAGCGTTTTCAAGTAAAATATGTATAAGAAGTAGCAATTTACAGAAAAATAATGCATATTAAGAAAATACGCAAAATATGTATCATAAAATTATGTTTCAATATATAATTGAAATATTGTGTTTCATCCACTTACCAAGTGAGAATTCGTTTAGATTGCAGAGGGGAAAATATGCATTTGCATTGAAATCCGGTCCCGAGTTGCCGGTATAGCAACAATAGTGGTAACAACTACGATAGTAACAAACATAGCAAGGCGGGGAAGGGCAGGGCGGGTCTGATGAGCCAGGGTGAGGCGGGCGGGGCTGGATTATGTAGTGAAGAGGATGAGGATGGAGTTGGGCGGGTATTTGTTTTTTAGTAAATTTGGAGGAATCTTCTCCAGAAAGGATAACCAAAATGTTTTTGTGCTTGGAGGCCCCGTAGCACCTAAATCCGTCTCTAGGTTATTGGCAGAGCAAATGATTAAAATAAATTATGACTGAGGCATGATCCCAATTTAAATCTCGGATTAATTCTTGGTAAATAGTGCAGTTCTACTCAGAGATCGCGATGTTTTAATATTTTTAGATCAACATATACATGGCAGAGATATGGACCAGACATAGCCAAGTCCACTATCCATATCTGGTTTTCTTCAATAACTGTGAGATCTGGCCTGTTATGAGCCAACCTATTGCCTCTCTTAGTATTGAAAATTTCTTGTTGTTGTGTTTATCATCATCATTATAATAATAATAATAATAATAATTATTATTATTATTATTATTATTATTACTATTATTATTACTATTATTATTATTATTACTATTATTATTATTACTATTATTATTATTTTGGTCGCGAATTGGCCATCTTGGGACCACGCGAACGTGCATACCCACCGGGGCTCAGTTATACTTATCGAGGGTAGGTGCACGAGACTTTTACGGGGGGATCAGCATTTTCATGCTGAATCCGTTTTTATATCCAAAGTTGTTAGGGGATGAGATAAAATGATACTGAGGATGAAATGGACAATCAGAAACACACAGAGACACACACGAACACAACCATGCCCGAGGCGGGACTCGAACCCGCGATCTTTCAGTCCAAGACCGCCACGAAACTACTGCCTTAGCCATCTCGGCAACCCGGATCGGGTGTTGTTATTGTTGTTGTTGTTGTTGTTGGTGGTGGTGGTGTTGTTGTTGTTATTATTATTATTATTATTATTATTATTATTATTATTATTATTATTATTATTATTATTATTATTTCTCTTGGAGAAGAATTTTACCATTAATACAAGAATAGTGAATTGTAAGAGCATGTTAATTAAAAAATTCAAACACAAAAAGTTATTTCGAGAAAATATGTATAATATTCCTTGTTATGTCATTTCCGGAATATTGTCTGTGGCATTGTCGATTGACTATTGTCAATGCATTCTTCACAAATGTGTTCCTGATGAATGAAATAGAAGTCAGCCCCTCATCGTTTTAAATTTAAAAAGGGATATTTGCGATTATAATAAAAAGCAGTTTAATTTTTGATTATTCAAATTTGGATAGTGAACCTTTATTTAATTCTGTATTGCCATCTTTTATCGGTTCGACAATTAATCTGTTCGATATTACATGCTAATAAGTAATTCTAAATTAATATTACGGCCCTACGGTGCTTATTATTATTATTATTATTATTATTATTATTATTATTATTATTTTATTCTTTTATAAGGGAGATTTTTTTCAAAGTATTATATTCACTTACCTTCCAGTGTATTGCAGAAAGTCTTTTTTGAGAAATATTTCCATTCCAGTTAGGTGGGAAAGATGTGATCTCTGAAAAAATATTACCTGTTCACTTTTCTGTTCGCATCAACACTAGGCGAGCGTCAATTAAATGAAAACAATAGTAATTCAAGAAGTCGTGCTTTACAAATCCAGGCGGTTGAATTTTTTTATGGACGTTCGACTTTGATATTGTTTATATTATTTTATAGGGAATGTATTACCCCAGAATTTGTATTTCGAATAACAATTTTTTAGATAAATCTTTGAGATGATCTTATACTCACTATACATGGAGTAACCATAATTCCAGATTTGATTTTGAAGGCAGCTGACGTAATGTCTTCAAATTGGAGAACCTGTGGACTCGTTGATGAACACATCGGATCCGCCATTTCTTCAGGAACCTGGGTACAGTAATTAAAGATAATTGTTTAAATTAAGTGTTGTTGATTGCCTATCAAATACTTCTGAATCCTGAAAAACATTCTGATGATTATTCATTCACAACGTTACCAAGAGATAAACATTTTTACGTACGTGTTATTTGAGATAGTAGGCTATTTAACAGTGAAAGTCAGAGGTTAATTGGAGGCTGTTTGTATGCATGAACATCACCAAGTGCACTACACACTAGAAACTATTCTCAGTGTACTCTGACCATACGATCCCTTATCTGAAAACAAAAATGTTTTACGAACTATTCGACCTTGTGCTTATTCCCTTCCCAATACATTTCGTTGCAAGAAAACACATTCAAGGATATACCATTATATATGTACGAAAGTTATAATTGATTTACTCATCTACATTGAAGATCCTCACGGAACTGTTGAACTTGATCTCGTAATTCAACCTTCAGTATATAATAATGTTTCGTTTCATACTCCCTTTTCTTCGAAGTTTTTATTTTTATTTTATATATCTTTTGAGAATTTCTATGAAATTGTGAACAAGAAATACGCATATTATTAATTTATGAATGCAGTAAATGTTATCTTATAAAAAATAATAAAAAACAAGCTTTTCTCAAAAACGGTTCCATTTTTTAAAATTTTTGGTAGAGTTAGTACCAAATGCACCCTATCCGATGACATAACGCCATATTGCTCTATTCATTTGTTTTTTTTTTCAAAAATTACAAAAATGTAATGTTTTTGACCTTTTTCTAATGTTTCTGACTTTCTATCGTCTTTATTTACATTAGAGGCGATTTCTTCACAGTATTGTATTTATAAATACATTCGCGTTATATAATGTCAAATAAAGTTTCTCGATAACACAACAGTTTTCTAAAAAAATGAGCTCAATATTCTACATTTTCAGAAACACACAAACTCCATTTTCTCAAAAATGGCTCCAAATTTTTCTAAATGATAATGCTAATTGCACTTTTTAATATAACGTTAAGTTCATTTTCTTGTATTCTTTTGTTTTTTCAAAAATTACACAAATGTAATTTTTTTAAATGTCTCTCACGCCGTTGATATGCACATTTCCATCGATTTGTATACCTTATTTCATTTGTGAGTGGAAGTGCTTCAAATGATTTTAAAATAAGATTTTTCAAAAACAGTAGATTCCTGTCAAAAGGAGCTTCAAATTTCGCATTTACAGTAATGCTTAATCGCCATTTTCTTGAAAAAAGCTTCAAATTTTTCAATGAAAATAGCTATTTAGGAAGAGGTTTTACGTTTCTTTAATATTCGTAAAATAATATTTCGGTTCTACTATTTGGAAACCGAAAAGTTTAGAAAATGTCAAAAATGTACTTTATGCGACGACAGATGGCAGCTAGAAAGAGGATAGGGCAAGTCCGTAAAGCCAGTTAACACCAAGGAAATTAGAAAACTTTACTACGAGGAGGTCTGTGCCATTCTGTCGCACCTCTAGTTGCTTTCTCGTATACATACGTATATACGGAGTAATATACGGAGTAATATACGTAGTATAGAGAAAGATAAATTTCTTGTAAGAATACACTTATAAAGGTGGAATAGGTCCGATTTTCACGGTTAACTCCGAAATTTCGAAAATTACCAACATTTGAATTTTTTTCGAAGTCTTCCTACAACTACAAAACTTAAGACACAGATTTTTCCTTCAAATAAAATTAGTTACCCATCAGTTGTTCTTTCACAACAGTCATTTCATTTTTTTAATTTTAGTATTTTTCGTGCAATAGTGTATGCTATATTTGCAATTTTAAAAAATTGCAAAAACATGATTTTCTCAAAAAGGCTCCAATTTTTTTCTTTAAATATTTTGTACGGTTAGTGCCAAACAAAGCCTATACAATAACATAAACGCCATATTGATCTATTTAGTTTTTTCAAAAATTACAAAAATATAATTTTTTTTGACTTGTCTCTCACGTTGGTAATACTCTAGAGACGATTTCTTCACAGTATTATATTTATGAGTACATGTGCTTTAAATCATGTAAAATAAAGTTTCTCAAAAACAGAACAGTTTACTGTAAAAATGAACTCAAAATCCCGTATTTTCAGAAACGCTCAAACGCCATTTTCTCAACAATGGCTCCAAATTTTTTGTTCAAATTTCTCCAATGGATAGTGCTAAATTCACTGTTTAATATGACCTAATGTTAAATATCGTGTATTCTTTTTTTTAAAGAAATTACACAAATTAAATTTTTTAAATATCTCTCACGCCGCGTTGATA
This sequence comes from Teleogryllus occipitalis, assembly GCA_011170035.1. Taxonomy (NCBI): domain Eukaryota; kingdom Metazoa; phylum Arthropoda; class Insecta; order Orthoptera; family Gryllidae; genus Teleogryllus; species Teleogryllus occipitalis. The sequence goes on along the minus strand of BLKR01015240.1, from coordinate 45,976 downwards.
TGCACACTTCAATCGATTTGTATACATTATTACATTTGAGAGTGGAAGTGCTTGAAAGGACTTTCAATTAAGGTTTCGAAAACTCAATAGATTCCTGTGAAAAAGAGCTTCAAATTTCGCATTTATATGCGTCATTGCCATTTTTCTATAAACGGCTTCAAAATGTTCAAAGAAATGTTCTATTTTGGACGAGATTTTACTCTTCTTTAATATTCTTGAAGTAATATTTCGGTTGCACTATTAAGTTACCGAAAAGTTAAGAAAACGTCAAGAAATTGTACTTTCGGTGAAGATAGATTACAGCTGGCCAGAGAATGGAGGAAAGCCTTAAAGCCAGTCCACGCCAAGGAAACTGAAGAAAATGCTAGGAGAAAGTCTGTGCCATTCTGTAGCGCCTCTAGTCCAGTAATATCTTTCGCGGAATTTTCTTTAAATTTATTTTTTTCGTATTATTTTACAATATATTGTGCCATCAAAGAGTTGTTCACCTAAATTACGGCTTTACGAGTTAGGGTAATAATTTTATCTTAAGATCTCTAATATCTATTAAGATCTATAAGATAAAATTAGTAGCCTAACTACATTCTTTTAGAAACCTCCTGTCATTATACAAATGAAAAAGGGCACAAAATATACGAAAACCTGATGAAAATATCACAATAAGGCCTGGCAAAATTAAAAGTTTGTAATTTCTGACAAATTTAGCTGCTAGGACACTTGATGCATTCAGTCGTGGCGAAATGAAAATTTTGTGGCTACTGGAAAATTTAGCCGAATGACATTTCGTACCCCTCAAACATGCTACACAATCTAGCACAGATGAATTTGAACTTCCCTACCTGTTCCGAGTGCAGTTGTGAGTTTGCTGGCCAAAGACTTGAAAAACGACGCTGATTTAATAATACTGAGTCGTGATGATTCAAAGTTTGATTCATACTTGTGTAATTGTGTTGTCGACTATGCAACACCGAATAAACACACTCTTGAAATTGTGAAGAATGTAGTGGAAACATTTTAGTTATGATATCAATTCTCGCATAATGAGTCTATCAATCACTGTGCAATATTTTTCTACCTCAAAGAATTCAACTCTTCATAATACAATGCCGATAAAGACGGTCACACCTCACAGCAATGTGCGCGTTGCGACAACACAAGCTACACTAACTTACTTGACATGAAACACCCATGGAGAGTATTGACCTCTCGAAAACAAATGCTGTATCTAAAGTTCATCTGGCTAGGAAAAGACCTATTGGACTGAAGTCAAATATCTCGTGTTGTTAATCTCTACAGTGATCGGTTCAAAGACCTGATTAGTTGTACGGAAGATGTATTATCTCCCTCTTCACTATTGACCTCAGACATTTAACCTCCAGCAAGTTGACTTGTCAACTGTAAACTGCACCTTGACCTTAAAAAATGTGCTTTCGGGGCAGGCGTATTTGTAATCAGAACGGATCATCTTAAAACATACCCTGATTCATTTTTGTTTCAGAGTACTAGATTGTTGAGTGAGCCTGTTAGTGAAATTTTAACTCATTTAATTTGTCGTGTAAGTCAGCCAGATGTAGATTTTAATGCAATAAATCAACATTCACTCGCACCACATACGACGTAATGTAAATATTCAAAGAAAATTATAGTATGAGTAATTTTATTTTACTTTTCTGTTGTCTTAAACAAGTAGAGAAAATCAATATCTTTAAAAAAAGTTGCACGAGTGAAATTAAGTGTAAAATAATAAATCATAAGGGCTTGTATCTGTATTGTATTTTGGGAAATTTGGGAATTACCGCCGATATTATTTCACGCATTTAAGAACGAATTCTTTCTGATGATCAACAATTAAACTGTTTACTGATGCCTTGTGCTACTACACTCATTACCGAATCATTTACCACATGTTTCATTGCATCTTGATCATACAGGCATGAAATGTTCTCTCTCCAAGTAGTGGGATTTACGTATTGCCTCAATATTCAACTTCATACACAGGTCGAATATGTGACTACAATAAAATTGTCAAGTCACTACACTACGTTATACTGAACTCCGGTTATAGTGAACTTCTAGGGACTAATATTATTGGTTCACAATATCCGCGGTTCACTATTTATGATGATGTCAAAGTTAAACAGAATTTCGCCATAATGTTATTGCAATATTTGTGAAGACCGATTTTGTTAAAGTATCTAATTTATTAAAGTGTTATGTCGGGAAACCATTTAGTGTGGTATTTTGTTCGGCAGCATTTTTGCTGCTGCAATCCTCTAGTCATCTTTAAATGTCAGGAATTCTAAAAGTGAAAAATTTCCAATAACCATAACTCCGTCCGTGAGAGTGTACGTCCGTCCGACAGTGTCCGACCGACAGTCAGAGTGACCGTCCGTCACAGTCTCAATCCGACAGCCCGTGTGTCCGTCCATCCCTCAGTCCGTCCGTCAGTCCGTTCTTCAGCCCGTCCATTAGCCCGTCCGTTAGTCCGTCCATCTACTCATCCGTCTACCCGTCCGTCTACCCGTCCGTCTACCCGTCCGTCTACCCGTCCGACTACCCGACCGACTACCCGTCCTCTACCCGTCCTCTACCCGTCCGGCTACCTGTCCGTCTGTTAGTCAGACAGTGAGATTCTCCGTCTGTCCGTCTCTCAATCCTTGGATCTCTCAATCTGTGCGTCTCGCAATCTCTGTGCGTCTCTCGCAAAGTCTGTGCGTCTCGCAAAGTCTGTGCGTCTCGCAAAGTCTGTGCGTCTCGCTGTCTGTGCGTCTCGCAGTCTGTGCGTCTCGCTGTCTGTGCGTCTCGCTGTCTGTGCGTCTCGCAGTCTGTGCGTCTCGCAGTCTGTGCGTCTCGCAGTCTGTGCGTCTCGCAGTCTGTGCGTCTCGCAGTCTGTGCGACCCTCAGCCAGTGCGGCTCTCAGTCTGTCCGTGTCTCTGTCTCTCGGTCTCTGTCTCTCGCTCTTTCTCAGTCTCGCTGTCTGTCAGTCTCGCTGTCTGTCAGTCTCGCTGTCTGTCAGTCTCGCTGTCTGTCAGTCTCGCTGTCTGTCAGTCTCGCTGTCACTATCCGTCTGTTCGTCTGTGGGGAATACTAGCACGTAAACCGTTCAGTCGTTTTTTCTCCAAAATTGATATTCCTTGATCGATTTAAAGGAACTCGAGGCCATGCGAATTTGAATCTGATACAGAAAAAGTTATTTTTTTCAAAACGTCCGTTCGTCCGTCTCTATGTCCGTCAGTCTGTCTGTCCGCCAGTCTGTCCGTCCGTCAGTCTGTCCGTCAGTCAGCCTGTCCGTCCGTCAGCCTGTCCGTCAGTCTGTCTGTCCGTCCGTCAGTCTGTCCGTCCGTCAGTCTGTCCGTCAGTCTGTCCATCCGTCTGTCCGTCCGTCTGTCCGTCCGTCTCTCCGTCCGTCCGTCTGTCCGTCAATCTGTCCGTCCGTTTGTCTGTCTGTCCGCCCGTCAGTCTGTTCGTCCGTCAGTCTCACCGTCCGTCAGTCTGATCGTCCGTCAGCCTGACCGTCCGTCAGTCTGTCCGTCCGTCAGTCTGTCCGTCCGTCAGTCTGTCCGTCAGTCTGTCCGTCAGTCTGTCCGTCCGTCAGTCTGTCCGTCCCAGTCTGTCCGTCCGTCAGTCTGTCCGTCCGTCAGTCTGTCCGTCCGTCAGTCTGTCCGTCCGTCAGTCAGTCTGTCCGTCCGTCAGTCAGTCTGTCCGTCCGTCAGTCAGTCTGTCCGTCCGTCAGTCTGTCCGTCCGTCATCGTCCGTCAGTCTGTCCGTCCGTCAGTCTGTCCGTCCGTCAGTCTGTCCGTCCGTCAGTCTGTCCGTCCGTCAGTCTGTCCGTCCGTCAGTCTGTCCGTCCGTCAGTCTGTCCGTCCGTCAGTCTGTCCGTCCGTCAGTCTGTCCGTCCGTCAGTCTGTCCGTCCGTCAGTCTGTCCGTCCGTCAGTCTGTGCGTCCGTCTGTGAACATTACTAGCGCCTGAACCATACTTACATTCTTTTTCAAACTGAAAAAACCCCTGTCCATCTGGCACTAGTTTAAGCTTTGAAATTTTGAAAAACATTCTTTAAAATTTGGGAGTACTTTACATGAAGCTCCCCGGTGATTTTCAAAATTTTAGCAAAAACGGTAACGGTTTGCAGTAATCCTTAATCATCATTTTTTTAAAAACGTTCTCAAATTTTTCAATGAAAATTTCTATTTTGGACGAGGATTTACTCCTTTTTAATATTCGTGAAGTATTATTTCGGTTATACTATTAGGAAACCAAAAACTTGACTGGAACTGTCCAAAATATGTACTTTGGGCGACGATAAATGGCAGCTGGCAAAAGGAAGGGGCAAGACCGTAAAGCGTGTCCACACCAAGGAAATTAGAAAACTCTACTACGAGAAAGTCTGAGTCAATCTGTACCACCACTAATTCAATTTTCGCACGTATAAAGCAAGGGACACTCAGTAGAAACACGTAGGTATTATTTTCGTTGAACTCTTAATTTTTTTAAATTGGAAAATTAGAAATATTGGAAGTTTGTTCTTTTGTAGCAGCACTAGTTTCTAAAAGCTCTATTTTATCTAACGACAGTACCCTTAAATGAAATACTTCTATTTTTTTATAAAAAGCCGGAACAATACTGGACATATTTCATAATGATTTAGTCCTTCCAGACAGTCACAGGAAAAAAAACCTACTAGCTGGCCACACACACTCTTGCATAAAATGTTTCTTAAAAACTTGTTTGTTATGACTAGGCTTTATGACATAATTGGAGTAAGAAATCTTTTGTCTGCTGGTTGGTTTTTTCCTGTAACTGATTATCTTCAAACATGCAATTTTGATTTTTCCCAGAATGTCTTCTAGCTTTTTATTAACAAATCGGGAAGAGAAATTGTTGTAAGTCTATTCCCATTAAGCGAAAAGGAGCTCATAAATATCTGCTTAAGGATAGTCGTGACCTCCTGTAATTATAAACTTTAATAAAATATTGGCTCTGCCTTGCAAACAGAGGATGACTAGAAACATTAACCAGGTTCACAAAATATGTCGACGCGCTTAATCTGAATGTGAAGCGAGAATGGCGTCACCACCCTCCAGTTTTTCGCGATTAAAAAAAAGTGGAGGGTAATTTCGCAATTCTGGCTTCAGATTCAGCACGACATACATACTGGCTTCAGATTCGACATACATAGAGAGACATGTCTCAGATCTTTGCGACAATCCCCGGAAATAAAAAATTAAATTTCTCGGTCTTTTTTTGCGATAAAAAACTGGATGGTGGTGGCGGAATTCTGGCTTCCGATTCGATTTCAGCGCGTCGACTTACATAGAGAAACATGTGTCAAGTCATTGGCTCTGACAACTCTTTTATTTTGTGTGCCCATGTAATTATTAAAAATAATCATTAGTGGGAAGTAATTAATGTAAACGTATTTCGCTCATAACAATCAAGGTTTTATTGATTGATTTTTTCGTGTTTCCGGGCACGTCAACTCCTTTGGTCATTAGTCCCGTTAGTGTAGTGCATGTTTTTTCTCGGGAGATGGCGGTGACCTCCCCCCCGCTGGATGGAGAGATCCGGCGCCGACCTACCGTCGGCTAGTGGGGTTTCCCCCTAACCAGGACTCTCCCACCAGCGGGGCACCGCTCCAGCAGGGACAAGCTCTAAGCTCCCGACTGGTCTCCCGGAATATGTGGTAGTGTAGTGCATGTTAGTGTAAGTGTGTGTGTAAGGGGAGAGGATAGGACAAGGAAGAGGAAGGATAGATCGCGCGCGGTCAGTGGCTCGTTTGGTAGGGTACTGCTCCGGCATTCGCCCGGTGTTGATCGGAGAAACAAGGGAAAACTACCGATCAAAGCAGCCGGCCGCTAGAATTCTCCTCCAGAAAGCGACTGAATTAGACATAGCTGTCAATTTGTGTAGGAATATCTGTATCTCGCTGGTTGTTTTTTTCATTATTTTTATTTGAAGTGAGGGGTTTCTCAATATTATTATTATTATTATTATTATTATTATTATTATTATTATTATTATTATTATTATTTATTCATTAATAATCTTTATGCTTTTATACTGTTATCTCTTTCTTCGCCCCACGTCGGGAACGATAACTGAAACGGCTTTTATTTATTTAAAGAATACAATACTACAACTACAACTACCTCTACAACTACAACTACAACTACCATTACAACTACAACTACCACTTCAACTACCACTTCAACTACCACTTCAACTACCACTTCAACTACCACTTCAACTACCACTACCACTATCACTACCACTATCACTACTACTTCTGTCCGGAAATATTTATAATTTGCCCCCTGCTGACCATCAATAGAATAAAAAACACAAACACGAAATACAATACCTCAACACCACAATACATTAAAAAAAAGCCATTTAACGATTCATATTTTAATGCATTCCTTGGCATTCCCTATCACTCATGACCATGATTTCCCTATTTTATGATTAATTAATATTATTATTGCTATTACAAATCTTGGCCTTCTTATAGATCAAAAACAAAATTTTAGTTCGGATGTTTCACTTCCCTTTTTGTGTTCCTCAGCTATCTTGATCGACGTATCTCTACATTCCAAGTCCATTCCATGGCAACGTTAACGTCACAAAACAAAATAATATCTTACACGAAATCTCTCTTACACATTCAGTTACTTTTTTACATGTCAACGTGTCTGCGGCACGAGAGCTTCCCCATTGTACCTCCTGCCATTTTGCCAAGTTTTCGAGCGTCTCTATTGGCAGTTCATACCTCGCGCTGCTAACCCCGTTCGTTGTTGTTGTTGTTGTTGTTGTTGTTGTTTCTTTGATTGGCCGATCGCCTATCGATACACGATCTGTTTATTCTTTGTTTATATTACAGTACCTGCATAATTATACTTTACTGAAGCCAATTGGCCCATCAATTGGCCCATCAATTGTTAATTTTGTAAACAATTAGTTTTTAAAATAATTGAAAAAGTAATTAATTTGTAATTAACATGTACTTTCTGTTAAGGATTTTTTAAATGCAAATTAGCTTAGTCCCATCGTTTTCAGATCGTGGGTAGCGTAATTCATTAAAAATTAGAGTAGTTCATTAATTATTAATTTGTACTAAATATTGGTTTAAGTTTTGTTGTATTCCACTAAAATGAAGTAGCCAGCTTCAGAGAGGTCGAGCACACCTGGTTGATTGATTGTTAATGATTCCGGACGCATCAACTACTATGTGCACGTTTTTGCTCTGGAGGTGACGGTGGTAATCACTACCCCCACTGATAATCCTCTCTGTCTATCCATGGTCTTCTGATATTATACAGTCATTCAGGAAAATGACGTTTAGTTTCGATGATTTATATTTTATAGCTACTCATATTTTGAACGAAATGTACATGGCATAATTTATATTTTGGAGAATATATATCATCAAGAAAAAATCATAAACAATAATGTAGTTGTAGGAGGCGGCGCAAAACATGTTAAACTTTTGCAGTTTTAAAAAAATCAGTTTTTTTAAGAAGAACGGATCTGTACAATATGTAAGGGCACTTTGCTCCATTCAAGGAAAAATATTAAAACAATTGGAGCCATTTTTGAGAAAATATTGAAAATGTCCTAGGAGCTTCAAGTGAATTACCTTCAAAAATTAAAAGATACGTTTCGAATTTGCAGGGCCTCATGTGCGGCCACAAGGATAGGGTTATATCCATTTTGCAAACAATCCTAAGAACGGATTAAGCGCTAGTATTGTGAAGAACACTAGCGCACTAGGTACGTTTTTGTGAAAGAAAAACCCTTTCTCGCTATCAGAGTTCCACTAAACGTGAATTCCGTCACAATCTTAACGTTGATTTTTTCCAGCATTACATTACTTTCTCTATATCACGTATACGATAAAGTAAAAAGAAGCAGGGTTATCAAGTGGCAGCAAAGTGAACTACTGCTGAAGAAATCAAACATTGTATATGTATATTAGAATTTTAAACATAAAATTTAACAATTTATTTCACTCGTGATGTTGAGTTGATAATGAAACTAACGTTCCATTTAGCAGGCTTAAAAGTTATATGGTTGTCTTACAATTTTAACTCATTACCGGAATTATATACAGACAGTAGCCTTCTCAAAGGGGGGGCGGGTCATGGGACTTCGTGAGAGTGAAAGAAATCAAAATTACTCAAAACGATGCTTCTCTAACATATATATATATATATATATATATATATATATATATATATATATATATATATATATATATATATAGAGAGAGAGAGAGAGAGAGAGAGAGAGAGAGGGGGGGGAGAGAGATACCAATGAATTCGTCTCTTTACCCTCGACATGATAAACCAAAAAAATATGTTTAGTTCCATTTGAAAACAAATAAGGTATTGCAGTATCTCGAAAAATACAAATGATAAAATGGAAAGGAATACATATATAAACTAGCCTCACTCCCTCATGCGGTTCCGCGAAAACTACCGGGAGAGGTTGTTCAGTGCATCAACTGATTTCACTGCAGTACCTCTGACCGAGAGGTCCTAGGTTCGAGTCCCGACGGCGGCACGATTTTTGACTCTAGCTTTTCAGCTAGGTCGAATTCAGTCGCTGTCTGAAGGAGAATTCTAGCAGCCGGCTGCTCTGATCGATAGTTTTCCGTGGTTTCTCCGATCAAAACCAGGCGAACGCCGGAGCAGTACCCTAACAAATGGGCCACGGACCGCGATCTTTCCTTCCTCTTCCTTGTCCTATCTTCACCCCTTACACACACTTACACTAACATTCACTACCACGGCTTAGAGCTTACCCTCGCTGGGGCGGAGCCCCGCTGGTGGGAGATACCTGGTTGAGTAAAACCTCGCTTGTCGATGTTAGGTCGGCGCCGGATCTCGACCTTCAGCAGGGGCATACCACTTCTACCTCCCGATGAAAAATTACGCACTATACTTATGGTATAAATAACTATAGTAGTTGACGCGCCTGGAATCTTTAACAATCAATCATCAATCCGTGAAAATTGCATTGCAATAACTTCAAGCGTTTAAAAATGCAGGAGATGCTGAAGTTACGTGATTCACTCTGTATAATAAAAATAATAATACAGTCGACTCCGGTTATGGTGAACTCGGATATAGTGAACCCTCAGTTATAGTGAACTTAAGTCACTGGTCTAGTTTCACGTACACTACAAATAAGAAGATTCGGTTATTGTGAACCTGAACATCGGCTATAGTAAACGTAGGAAATGAGTCGCTGGAAATTATGTGGATCTCGTATGTTATTAGAAGAGTTGAAGGGTTTTCGGAGAGTGGGATGGTGTTCCAACAGTACAAGAGGCTTTGAAAGGCGTCAAGACTGCATTTCGATCCTACGAAACAAGAGGACAATGCAGAATCAAGTATGGAGAGGTCACGAACTCTGGAGAGAGATCTAGAGAAAAGACGAATGAAAAATGTAGGAAGCAAACAATTGAAAATAATTTATTTTTTAAAGACCAATAAAGATATTGAAATTTCAAATCGTGCTGCTAATGAATTTTTCTGTTTCTATCAATAAAATCAATCCCAATGGAGAAACTAATTAATTTTTAGATCATCGGATATAGTGTACCTCTGATATAGTGAACCAAACCTGTTAGTCCCCAGAAGTTCACTATGACCGGAGTCGACTGTATAATTTTAAATATATTGTATTAATACTAAATTATGTAAGAATATATCATAATTATAAATCCATTACGTTAATTAGGTACATTATATCATTGAAGTGTAGATTTGTTACAGTTTGTTAATGAAAGTGCCAGCAGTTTGCAGGCACCTCAATGCAGTCCTTCTATCTTCTTTAAACTAAAATCTTAAACTATGAGTTTTCACACTGCGAGGGGCGAATTCGGTAGGAATCGAGCCAGGTCTGCAAGACCCTCGCGAGCGCAACAACCCGACACTGGCAGGTAGCGACTCTTGTCTCCGCGTCGTGGACCACATTGTCAACATGCATTGCTTTTGTCATTGCTTGGTTAAATTTTTTTTATTATCAAAACTCGCTAATAAGAACATTACATAGAATTTTTAATTATTAAACGCACACACAGCATCATGATTAATTTTGTTGTAAACATGCACTGCCGGGGGACAATGACGGTACATCTTCCCTAGCAACGGTGTACTATTTAATTCTGGAGGCGGGATATACATTTTCCAACCATCTACTTCACTTTAACAAACGGACCCAGTTTTTATTCAATTACAAACTTCACTAACCTAACTTGTGAGTACCAAAAACAAAAATTATATTTCATTTTAGTAATGATACTAATGAATTAGTTCATTTTTGAATTGAATAATTAAAAAAATGCGGATTATTATAATGTTCTTCGGGATCTTTGACCTACATCTCGATCGGGTATTTCTTGCAGTTTACTTTAATCATTGAGGGAATGCACAGATGGTCCCTTGCTTTACTTCTAGAAAGACAGTATAAATAGTTTAACTCCCCTTCCCACCAGTCGCAAACAGTTTTTAATTACGTTAAATTTCATGAACAATGACAGGTCCAGTTTTACCGAAAAAAAAGACTTCGAGAAAATTGGGGTTAGGTGTCTCTTGCGGTCGCGCAAGTCAAACCGGCTGCCGCGCCACCGCAGACTTTGTGGCGTCTGCAACAGTTCTGGGCGTTGTCTCATTTGTTAGTGAGATCGGAGAAACAGTTCTATTCGGACATTCTATTACATTTTTGAGGGGATTATCTCTTCTGATGAGATTCCGTCGACACAAAACCCGTAAATTAGTTATTGCGGAATGGCGTATTACCTACACCCGAGAACGCCAGCAATATATTTACTACATATTATAATTGTACTTAATAATAATAATAATAATAATAATAATAACAATAATGATAATGGACAATTGCAATACTTATTTTTATTAATAAAATTCCAATTTGTTCAACTGCTTCATTGATGTGACGCATTTTCGCATTGCGTAGTTATTATCAAGGAGACTGATAAAACACTATTTATTTATTTAACGTAAAGACCGTTAAAATCTGTGTCGTACACAGGGGAGAAGTGCAATCAGTTAACGATTTCTTGAGCCTTGGGATCTCTGACCGAACTCACTCGTGTAAATTTTAAGTTGACTTGCTAATACCAGAAGTCAACCAAGTTTTTGTTATCAAGAACCATCAGAACGTGATTTCTGACTGCACAATGTGTTAGAGGAAGTAATTTACTACATATGGGAATTAGATTTATCCATTTTTCCGATATCAGGGTCCCACAATACGAGTTTTTCTGATGAAAAATCGTGGATTTTTCCGCCGTATTACATTACTTTCTATTTTGTACGTCAGTATGTAGTATGGTCAGAGAGTAAAATGGATTTGCGAGGCAGGTAAAACTTTTCTGATCCATATAGTTCAAGGAATAGTGTACCAGGTCGGAAATGTCAAGTGAAACCCTTAACCTCACTCACTCTACATATATAGTGTAAATAAATTGTTTCGGAATTCGAAAGAAAGAAGCATACAAAAAAGTGAATCTTCATTCATCACAAAAAAATAAAAAAATTAAAAAAAATTACAGGACATTTTCTTCCTGTAAAATAATACATCAATATGTTACGGATAATTTTTACGATTCAAATATTACTGTGAATGTGCAATATTTTTAATGAATGACCGGCGCCTTCCACAACGTTTGGCATCAGTAGAAGGAATCATTACAATTGCGGAATGCCATTCATCCCTATTTCTGTCTCCGGCAGTAGTATGGCATTAATAATTAGGGAATGAATTATCATGTAATTATATATTTTTACAGGTACAAAATTCCTGGATTCAATCATACTTTTTAAAGTATACAAGAAATTCTGAACGAATTATAACCATTTTTGTTTTACATATTTTTACATATTTTGGTATAATTACATATTTTGATATATTTTACCGGTTACTATATATTTCTAATATATTTTGTTACATTTTAATATACTTATATATCCAAATAGATCATTTTAGATGAACGATGGCAATATATGTGATGGAATCATCTTCCTTAGAAAACAACGTAATGCTACTGCGCTTCTATGACCCCTATATCTTTGTCATGAATTGTCGAACACCAGCAAAAAACCTGCTTCTTGAAAACTAGGTACTCGGAATCGAAAATTAGCGGATGTTTGAGTTGTAATTTCAACTAAATGCTTGCTGATATTTCAAACAGAACATTCGTAACTCGATAAAAAAAACAACCAATAAGTATGTTTTACAGATCTTTGTCTTATCGCGTTGTTGGATTTGGGGGGGGAGGTATGTTCCCTTTGACCCCCCCCCCCTCCGGGATCCATCACTGACTACACGATACTAGTAAGCTCTTGGGCACCGGTTCCTCGTAAACATTGTACATACGTATGTAGTTTGTATTTCGAATAAAACTCTTACGTTTGGTGAAGACTAGTATACAGTTACTTTTCAAGAGGTAGAACTGTCTTTCAGTCGTTCCGATTACGTGTTAGGATCTGCTCAGTGACGTTCTGTGCTCGGAAAATGCTTGCATAGAGCTATTTTAAAAACTATAATTTTTTTTTCATATTTACGAAATATATGCATGTACTTTGCTTTTTTATTAAAATGAATTCCGTTCCCTATTAATGATGGTTACATGTATCATATTTTTCACTAATATATTTATTTGAATTGATTTGTATTGAATAATGTCTAATGTTTGTAATTGATTATATGCAGACGACTCTATTTTAGTACAATAAGGAGAAGACTATTTACAAAGATCAGTACACTACTTAAACAACGTATGTAAGGTATATGATATAAGATTATCGGAAGAGAAGACAAAAGTTATGGCCTTCTTCAGAAAAACATCGATAAGAACAAAAATTGTAGTTAATAACAATATTCTTCAACAAGTATATTCCTCCAAATACATAGGAAGTAAAACAAGACGTGGGGAAAATGCTGTTAGTAAACTATCAACATTTTAATTAATATGTGGTACAATTCACAAGGCATTGAATAATAAAATAAAGAAAGAAACAAGAATATAATTCTATAACACAATGGCTATAGCCGTTCTTTTCTATGGAAGTGAGATTTGGGACCTATAGATGCATTTTCACACAATTACACGGTGTGAAAATGAAATACCAAGAAGAATAAAAGGTAACATAAGATAGATTTAGAAATGAGGATACAAGAGAAAACTCAAAATGGAGAATCTGAATGAAAAGTCGATGGAGTACAGAAATTAGTGGCTACGACACGTTCAAAGAATGGCTAACTCCCGTTTACCGAAGTTAGCTGTCTAATACAAGCAAAGGGTTAGGATATACATAGGAAGACAAAGAAAGAGATGAAAGACATTCTTTGCGGTCGGATCAGTCTCACGCATAATTTTTCAAGTGACGAAAGAGAAGAGAAGAAGAAGACAAAGTAGAAGACGAGTTATTATAATGGGTAAAAGCACAAGAAAACTCAAGAAAATTGCTTTAAGTAGCATTTGAATTATTTCGCCTCACATTTCCAATTTTTGGACAAACGTGCCAGAATCTTGAGACATTTAATTGTCTCAATAGCAAGGTAGACGTTCTACTGCCCTTGCATCTGCATAATTTTCACTGACGTGTTACATAATTTACATTCAACGTGCCATCACCGGCAAAAGAATGCATGCAAAACATCCAAAATGCATCACATTACTTTTGTGGAAACCACTGATTATGTATTGCATTACGGTAACATACCATTCGCTGAATTACTTTCCCCTTGTGGTCAACAGTTACATTCAATAAATGTTTTACTAGAATTACTGTAAAGTAAATATAGGATATTATAAAACTAGGGTCATATTAATGATGTATTTGTGATTATGCAAGAAATGATTACAATATAATCACCAAAAAGTCTAGTTATGGTAAAAAATTATAACCAATTAATTTCATAAAATGAATGTGATATAATTTATGTTACATAATTATGAAGTCATCTATTGATTTCACAGGTTGCATTCAATTTCCATTTCTGCGTTTCTGCTGATATTGTAATTTAAATAAGTTCTTCTTAATTCACGCCGCATATATTAATCTTTACATAATATTACGTCAGCGTAACCTACAATATTGGCAAGTCTATCAAGGCGTCGTTGAACTTCTTGCATATCATGTTATTTCGAAACGGATCATCTTTACTTCGTTTTTCGATAGCACTTGGTCATTTAAATTTTAAACGCTAGATATGATTCATTCATTTCCATTATTCAGAGAAATGAGATGTTTTGAGAGGTGTACAACAGTTAACCACGTGCAGATTTGGAGGCATGCCACAGGGCACGTGTTGGGCCCCAAAAAAAAAAAAAATGCTTACGTGAAGGGGTCCATTCGCTTCCTTCGTCTTCTCTTGACTCATCGTGGAGCAGCTTGCTGTCGTCTAGCGGCGATAACCTTGGGACATGTGGGCCACGACTGCCCGAATGGGGAGCAACGCTCTCGATGCGCGGCTGCGGGAGACCCCCTCTCTACTGACTGACTCGGACGTCAAGATCAGATCGACAGATCCCGAGACGCACTGGAGCGCCGTCGCTGTCCACCTCTCTCGGCGCGTCGAGTAACCTTTGACTGATCAGACCCCCAGGAGGCAACGGTTAACTTTCTCCGCCCGGGGAGGGGTTCAGGGTCTATTTTCACTTCCTCGTTTATCTGTCGGGTCAAAGCAAACACGACGAAGAAAAGTAATAATGCAGCGCTGCTATCTCCTCCTTTAAACCTTAGCTAATGATCTAATTTTAATGTTAATTTTCTGTTCACAAGTAGAATGTCAAAAATATTCAGCAATGGGCGTTAAGAGCACGAATTTTCTTCATCCGAAATAATGTTTGGAAAAAGAAAATTCAAAATTAATAGTAAAATTTTTTGGTATACAAGCTAATATTTAAAAAATTTAGATATACTAGTTCAGTACTCATACTGTTCCATTTCAAATGTGAAAGTACTACTATTTAGCAACACTGTCTATCGAAGAAACTGCTTTGAAAGAGTTATCAACTACATCAATGCAAAACTCTGTCCCAGAACGCAACAAGACGCCTCGTGCAAATGTTCTGAGATAGAGCCAGGAGTGGATTCAGCCGATCACTTTGAGGAGGGTCATCGTAGATTCTTGTTAAATAATAAACATATTTTTTATTATAGTTTATATTATTTATGTACTGTAGATATAATACTATACAATATTATTGTTTATATAATTACATAATTCGTACATAAATATTTAAATCATTTTTGCCAAATAAAGGGAGATAAACAAAAACTCTAGGCCTTTTGTGGGGAGGGCATGCCCCCCAATGCCCCCCCTGGATCCGCCAGTGGATAGAGCACACATCCTTTTGTGTTTATGATGACTGAGTACCATCTCTTGCGCTATTTAGAGATTAGAAGAATTCAATCGATTCTTTATCAAGTTGGTTTTACTTACTCGTATATTTCATATAGAGGGAGTTGTCGAATGATAAAAGAAAATGTGTTGATATTTTGACAGAAAAACAGTTTTGTGGATCTCTGATACCAAAAATGTTGTTTCATTTCTCCTACGTGCAGTATATTAGTTTTCTTCGATCTCATAGTATAGTGAAAAGCCGTGTTTTGAGTCAGGATTTCACTTAAAATTTCAGGAATACTGATCATACTTTAAAATATTTGGCATTTTGGGGGCATTTACAGGGCATTATTTAAAGGATTATTTTGAAACATTGATTCCGTTGAGAAAAAATCTCTACCTTCAATAATGTAATTAAAGAAGGGCTTCGAAAAAATGTTTGGCAGTTTTCGAAAATTCAGATTTTACTTATAGAATCTGCGCGAAAAGACGTTTTGTGAAACAAATTCATTATAAAGAATATTTAAAACATGTGTTTTGGCGGTTTGACAAAAAATGCTATATATAGGACAAAAAGTTTATTTTCGTGAATTAGAACAATGGTGTATACTGCTTTCATGATGGTTACCGCTGACCTTAGGAATAAACTTTGACTATATAACTGTAAATAATCTTCGATTATGTAGTTTGTCTAGTTTGTACTATTTTTTTATTGTTTCATTTTCATTTAACTTTGAATGTTAGAAAATTGGAAAAGTTATAAACAATGCGAGACGGTATGTAATATTGAAGCCTCACTAATTTAGAATATATTACGGATATAAAACAAGTGATGTTTTTGATGGAAATGCAAAATGAGTCGGGCCCCACAATGGGAAAAGCTACAATATATTCAGGGGCGGATTTACATATGGGCTGAACGGGCTATAGCTTGGAGCGGCACGTTTTGAGGGGCAGCAAATTTTCCAAAAATTATACTATTTTGAATTTTAATGTCATGTTCGTTTGAACAAAAATTGAAATTAACCCATATTATTTTTCTTTCTTAAACGTATCCCATTTATGAAAGAATGAGAAATCAGTTTCGGTATTAGTTTTTGCTTCAAAAGAAACGGCATTAGCCGTAAAATTAATTAACATTTGCAAAATGTTAATTAATATTAAGTTACACGGTGTGTGTATGGTATGTATGTGTGTACGTATGTATGAATGTATGTATGTATATATATATATATATATATATATATATATATATATATATATATATATGAATTTATGCCATTAAATATGAAATACTATCTAGTAAAATACGCTTTGAAAGTTTGTCTCTAGTATCTATGATTGTTTCCTAATCGTTAAAGATTAATGTAATTCATTTTATCAAGTATAAAATTTAAAAGCACGTAGCAAATACATATAAATAAATAAAATATAACTTACTTATTTGAAATAATTTATATTAACTTCTTTATTTTTTAAGTAATATCAAATTTATATATACACCCATTTTTACACAAATCATAATCTCTTTTTTGTAAGTAATATAAATTCTCAAGGGGCCGGCAAAATTAATGGATCCCAGGGCGGCGAAGTGTATAAATCCGCCCCTGAATGTATTCCAAACATGAAACCTCAAGCCGGGATTCGGTCACATATTATATCGGCGTCGTTGTTATGTTCTGTTCTGTGTGCGTTCTTATTGTAATAATTTTGACACTAGTTTCCACTAAACCGTATTGGTCAAGGGAGCATGATCGGTGAGACAGGTAGAAATCATTCGTATTATTTTCACAAACGTTGGCTAACTTGTGCCCGTGTTGTGGTACTTATTATTTTTGCCATTCCAGGAAATGGATCGCATTCAGCCAATGTATATACCTAGAATGCAAGAAAAGTACAGTTCAAACCTGTTTAAAGAAGTATACTTACATTGATTGTTAATTAAGAGTCGGTGCATTGCGAATGTTGAAAGTGTTATATGAAAGCATGTTGAATGTACATAACTTTCATATTTGACGTTTGTGGGCGGTTTTTTTTTACCTTCGACACCTACTAGCCTCACTAAAATAGATTCTCCATCAAAGAATTAATATTCTCACATGCTTTTTGACATGATTTTATCAATTCTTACAATAGTATACAGGTGTCCAGAAGAAAAAATACCCTACCCTAAGTCGCTACGTAATGAATAGATTATCATAGGGGAAAAGTATGTATGAAGCAGTCCTGTCCAATTGGCCTCAGAAAAGCGCGAGCGCTCTCTTTGACTCCCTTTTGAGAGTCACAGGTTATCGCGGGGAGAGGGACGCTTGTGGTAAGAAGGGAAAAGAAGATTGCAGGGTCTTCAGATGAAAGGGCGGGTAAGTGACCTTCAGAAAATCGTGTCGCATGTCTCGTGCGTTGTGGACCCGATGACAAGCTCCCAGGTTGGGGAATCTCGAAATTGAGCGCAACAAACGCGTGTTCCTTTCAGAGTCATTTATTAAATTATGCAAACTTGTTAATATCAATTTACGTGTTCACAAAATACGTACAATTTTCATTTTGTAATAGTTGTTCGTGTTAAGAAAAGGGTGAAAAAAGAAAAACTTTTTAAGAATGATTTTAATCCAAAGTAAATTTACAATTCGTTCCCATCCTACTCCACCATGAAACATGTTTTTTTTTACATTGTACATTTTAACGTATTTATGCTTTATATTTTAAAAAACCTAATAATTTTTTTTATTTTAAAATTTTATTATTTTAAATATAAATTCGAATGATATA
Source organism: Teleogryllus occipitalis (assembly GCA_011170035.1). Lineage (NCBI taxonomy): Eukaryota > Metazoa > Arthropoda > Insecta > Orthoptera > Gryllidae > Teleogryllus > Teleogryllus occipitalis. The sequence goes on along the minus strand of BLKR01015240.1, from coordinate 27,827 downwards.
TATTCCTCAAACAATTGTTTTGGAAATTTCTTGACGTTGCAGTCAGGTTTTTGCGTATTGCTTTCAGTCGCGTGTCCGTCTGAAAATATTCAACTTCACCCAGCTGTTGTGATGTGACTTCCACGATGTCCACAGCCAAAGGATTTGCAAGAAGTTCCATGGCCACTATACCTATTACCTGACTTATTTGTCCAACAAGTTAGGTTATAGGATCAGCAACATTCAGTTGTGTGTTAAACTCGCCAAAACTTGAGACGATCAAACGGTTTCAGTTGGGTTTACGGAGACAAAGACATGATCAGAACAAGCATGTTTGAGTGACATAAAAATGTAAGGAGTGCCGAGAAGACGTTTAAGATGACCAACACGCAGGACGACCGGTTTCATCAACAGATTATGAAAATGTGGACAAAGAGTGAAATCTTTTGTATTCTGACCGTCGGTCAAATGTGCGTTTGATTGCCTAGAAGTTTAATCTTAGAAAATTCAGCATGCATTCAGTTGTGACGGATCATTTGAACATGCGGAAAGTCTGCGCGAAGTTGGTGATGAAGATCTTGTCAGGTGATGAAGATCTTGTCAGGTGATGAAAAGGAGCGCCGCCCAACGGTTTACAGTGAACTTTTGGAGCGTGTACAGATCCATCCGAATTTTATGCACAATGTGATAACTGGGATCGTCCTTCAGCGATTCCTTTGGGGGAGAGAAAATCAGTACGAAAACATGGGACAAAATTTCTTTCAAATTCTATTTACGCGGCCTTGCGTGTATGCGCACACTGTTTACTACAAAGACCGGAAAGTGAACAATAATTCGTGTTGCTCCTGTGTCATGCGCTCCGGAGCCGAAGGCTGTAAGTCAGGCCTGCACAACGTTTTGCTCTTTCACTGACCTCGGGAGCCGCGCGAGCCCCTCGAGTGCAACTACCGGCAGAAAGGAAGGGTGGGGATCAGCCTCATTCTACGAGTGGGGATCACCAATGAGAATGAGCAATTAGAACCGTAGCGCGTAAATTGAATGAGCAATCTACGACAACAGACTGTTACATACAGTTCAAGTAATATTATTTTTGTACTATATTGGAAATGCATGTTGTCGTCAGATGACAATGTGAAATATGAACCTAAAATGAATTAGACAAACTTATTTGATTTCAACGCCAAGTATTTTAATTGCTTGTAGGGCTGATAAAGTAATTCGCTTTGCTGAGATGAAATCATAAATTTAGTGTTGTTTACACATAGGTGCCGAAAATAAATAAAATTTTGCGCCTACCTTCAAATAGAAACAATTATTACCACTCTGGTATTAATAGGGCTAAGGGTGTACTTTTCGAAAGTGGCGCCTTCGAGATTGTTTTTATTTTCCCTCAAAACTCGTGATTTCAGTCCAAAGAAAAGCACAGCAATTCAAAGAATAAACGATTCGAAACTGCTTTGCAACGTCGCTACCAGAGAACAGCGCAGCAATGCCCGGACCAAAGCGAGCATCACCACGTTTATACGTATGACGCCTCTAATTGTCGCTTTTCTGAGAAAGATAGCTCATTTTCTCTGAAAGATGCCGTTAACGCGCATTGTTAAAAATAAACAGCCGGACCAGCTGTATCGGGATCGCGTGGCAACAGAAGACACGCTCGCGGACCTGAAAGCTGTTAAATGATTTATTGACAATCGGTGCTTTGTTTGGAAGCTCCTTGGCGATATGTTCTTCGTGAGCCAGGTCTTTGTTGCTCTGGTGATAATGCACGCGCGAGTAAGGTGTGAAGAAAGATAATTGATTAATCCCAGGACAGGTAACACAAACATTCTGTTGAAATATTTAATGTTAGAAATCATATTCTAAAACCGGTGTCCTGACAGTCTTCATTTTTTGTCATTTCAGAAATCTCTATTGCAAGAAACAGTGAAGGCGGTTTAAAAATTCGTCCACCGAAGATTCTAGCTCTCCCATTCTGCTAATGTAAAACAAAGCTTTTCGAGACCCTCGACAAGTCTAGTGCTAAACACAAAATTGTAAAATTGAATTGTGTTTGTTTGATGATGATAGTAATAAACTTTTTTCTTTCACTATGTTTACTTAGTTACCGGCTCTATCAAAGCTAAAACATATTTTTCTTTAAAAATTCATGATTACTTTCTGCTCTAATTTCTGACAAGAGTACGTAGTTAACCTGCTCGGGAATATGCCCGGAACATAGCAGTTAACGTGCCCGGGAATTAACACACACATTAGCTGTCAAATTATGTGATGAATCCTTGTACCATTACTTATATCGGCTTTATGAGCCTTAATAGGTCGAGAGCTATTCTGGGTTGGGTCTTGTTTATTGGCTATCCGAATGACAATACTGACGTTATGCATATTTAGTACCGCCAAATAGTAGACACTAGGTTTAACTGAACTTTCGAGTAAATCTTTTAACAAGCGTGAATTATACAAATCATAAAACATGCACACTTTACATGAACTTGTGAGAACAAAATAATGAATAACAGCTTTCTTCGGCTGACACATTTATGGCTAGAGAGGCGCGACGATGGTACTGAAGAGGATTTTCTGAAGGAGTACAAGAGGAAAGCGAAACATTGGTGTTACCTACTTAGCGTGAAAGAAGAGCGCCGCCGCGAGATACAAGGACGGGATAGAGCTTTTGGTCAATTCAGAGATTTCAACCAAAATGAGATTTGCACCATATTTGAAGCATTCTTTGCACTATCCGAGGAAAAATTATAAACAAAAAATTTCGAACCATTTTTTTTAATTGTCGAGGCTTCATGATTGAATTTGTCGAGTCTTGATGTAATGTGCCCTCAAATATCAAAATATTGATTTCAAACCCACAGGGCCTTGAGTCCGCTCAGATCGAACGTGGAGTATTACCTTTGGAAAAAACCGTGTGAATGGTTTAGGTGCTAGAGTTGCCCATAGACGGACGGATGTTTTGCTTCAATGAACTTTTTGGTATCATGGATCCACAAAACCTGAATTCTGTCACACAAGGTGTAAGAGAAAGTGATTTGTTACATATAGTTTACATTACTACGTTACACGTTTTCGATATAGGAGTCAACAATACGAATTTTTCTATCGAAAAATTGACGTTTTTTGCCGCAACATTGCACTATTTTCTCTGTAATACTTAAGTAGTATACGATAAAATAAAAAAAGTTACGAGTACCATACCATATATTTCAAGTCGCTTTTATAATATATTCCTGTGGTTTGTGGCGGCAAGGAAATTCGATGGTTCTTGTTGGGGGTGATTTTCCTGATTTGGGCTCATATCAATTGTTTTATTCCCTGGAAGTGCGAACACGAAAGTTCGTGAAAACATTTAAGACAAGAGAATGTTTTGCGAAACAAGCCAACATTGTGTTCCCGACACTTTCTCACGGTAAGGCTTATGCTTACAAAGAAGAAAATCAGGCGAATTTGCCGTTCTGAGCCCCTACCTGAACACCATCGAATATCCGAATATCCTTGGGATACATCGGAGGGCATGTTGCTTGCTCGAGCAATTCGCCCCACAACTCAGCAACAACTCTTCTCCATGCTTCAGGAAAAAGGGAAACGAGTCCCACTTTCTATGAAAAAAAACTTAATGTTTCTTCCGAGAAAAGGAAACGATATAATAACGCCCCCCCCCCCCGCCCGCTCATGCCCCCGCATGCTCTACATGTTAATAGTTATATGGTTGGCTTCTTCGAAAAGAAGAGCAACCACGGTATTGTCGGTGATTTGGGGTCGATACCGTACGTTCATTCTTGCAAGGTAATATGGTTGGGGGATGAGTTTTGTTAGAAGAATTTTTAATGATAACATTCAACAGAATCTAGACAGTTAGCAGACGATCGCGAACGTAAAACCCTTTAGTAAAAAATTGTTATTCACACTGATGCTGTAACACTTCATATTTCTTTGTAAATTAGTGCTAAACGTCGAACATGTGACTGTTTCCTTATAGGTTATACGTGACTGCCTTGTTATATTCCCGAATTCAAACAGCGAAGAATATCTACCAGACATCTACATCATTGTAGAGTATTAGTTCATCTCATAAAATGTGTTCCAAACTGCTTAAAGTTTTGTGAATCATTACATCTGTTAATTGCAATAAACTTCTAGCATTTTTAATTTTTTTTTTTTAAGTCGCTTTTCAACATCTGGTTCATATAGCGACCACTTTGATTAGGTGTAGGGGAAACAGTGGGGAGAAAACGTATGGACAACACAGACACACACAAACATCCATGCCCGAGGCGGGATTCGAACCCGCGATCCTCTGGTTGGTTGGTTGGTTGGTTAGTGATTCCGGCGCGTCAAAAAAAATTAGGTCATTAGTCCCGTAAGTGTACTGCATGTTTTTTCTTCATGAGATGGCGGTGATCTTCCCCCTCTGGATGGTGAGATCCGGCGCCGACCTACCGTCGACTAGCGGGTTTCCCCAATTAAGGACTCTCCCGCCAGCGGGGCACCGCCCCAGCCGGGACAAGCTCCAAGCTCCCGTCCGATCTCCCGGAATATGTGATAGTGTAGTACATGTTAGTGTAAGATTGTGTGTGTAAGGAGAGAAGATAGGACAAGACAAAGAAAGGTAGGATCGCGCGCGGTCCGTGGCCCGTTTGTTAGGGTACTGCTCCGGCATTCGCCTGCGATCCTCTGGTCTGAGACCGCTACTGCACCATTGCCTTAACGATCTCGGCGGATAACGGATCGGCTTTCTAGCGTATTGAACAGCGTATAGCACAAACATGAGAAGAATAATTAAGACTATGCAATGAAGGAAAACAACAGGTAATAGTTATTTTCTGGGTAAAATAGGCAATTATGTCCGAGCGCTTTAGAGTGAGTAAAGAAACAACTAACGAGTTGACAGTATATTATTACTGGCACTGACTATGGCAGTTTATGATATGAATATTGACTTTGGCGATAGCAATGGCGAGGTATGCTACATTTGCAACTGAGCGGCCAAAGTAGGAAGTGGAACAAAGCGCAATGAAGGCGATTGAAGAAGTTCACGAAAATATTAGAACTGAATACGCTAAGACTATAGAGGAGAAGAAGAAGAAAGAAGAAGGAGAAGAGAAGGAGAAAGAGAAGAGGGAGAAATATGAGGAAGAGGAGGAGAAGAAAGGAGAAAGCGAAGAAGAAAGGGGAGATGAAGAGTCGACCAGAAGAATGAGAAGGAGAAGAAGAAGAAGAAGACAGACAAGAAAAAGAAAGAGATTGAATATTGATATTTCTTCGTTTGGGAATAAAGCAATATATTTATCCACCATAATGTTTACCAGTGCCTAGGCACCCCTTACCACATCAGATACACACAGTTCATTCACATTAATGTGACCACCCGTCAAGACCACTTCAACACGTGCAGAAAGAGAGTCAATTAGGTTCTGGATGGTACCGACACGGATGTGGAGTCATGCCGACTCCAGTGCCGTGGCCAGCCACGCTAGGTTCCTCGGTTGCGAATCCACGGCGCGAACAGCCCGTTCGAGTGGTCCCACAGACTCTCGATTAGGTTTAAATTGGGGGAATTTGGTGGCCAGGGAAGTACTATAAACACATCCTGATGCTTTTCGAACTACGCGCGTACACTGCGAGCTATATGATATGTTGCAATGTAATGTCCTGTTGGTAGATGCGACCTTGCTGGGGACAAACAATCTACCTATAGGGGTGGTCATGGTTCCTAAAGATGTCTGCATACTTCTTATGATATATTGTGCCTTCCAGATCGACGAGATCACCCAGAGAATGGCACGAAAACATTCTCCATTCCATCACGCTCCCTCCTCCGGCCTGGACTCGTCCGGCAATTGTTGTAAGGTGTTTGCATTCAGACGTTTCACGCCGTATATGCCAACGACCATCTGATCGTTGGAGCAAGAAACGCAATTTATCTGCAAATGCCACCTGACACGAAGTTCCGGTACTGGCACGCAAATTCTAGCCTTCGTCTGCTGCGGAGGCCCACACGCAGCGACGTTGCTCTACAGTTGCATGTCTATCCGCACGCACACATCTCCGCAGCTGTCGTTCTCCTCTGTCATCTATGACCCGTGGCGCGGAACAGTTGCCTCGGCATTTTGAATATCGCCATTTTGTAATGCACGGTATACTTTAACCACGACGGCACGAAAATACTTTACAAGCTTTGCCGTTACGAAACTGCTTCCGCCCTTGGCCCGAATACCAATGATCATGTCCTTTTGGACGTCTGATAAATCGCTCTGTTTCTGCATTGCGACAACCACTGCATTATTTTCCGCTTCCACGCTTTATATACACTCCACTGTTAATGCTGCCACCTGCCGTCTGTGAGGGGCTGTTGCTCGTTTACGTCAAAAGTAGGCGGTGGTCACATTAACGTGACTGGACTGTGTAGAAATGAGTCTTTTTATCTACTCCAAACTCGTGAGTAAACAGCAAATAGCAGTGATCAGATAGGCTAAACCCTGTTAATACTTTCAATAAAAAGAACTTCAACAGAAGGCAGTGCATGAATCAACTATTAAAAATTAAATATTCTAACATAAAACGTAGCAAATATACTTTTTCCTTTGTTGTAATTCTACTTCGTTGTAAAATTACATGCTATAATAAAACTACTCCTACCGTACATCTTTGAATAGCGATCACTTGCACATTTTGGACATTTTTAAATTCCCTGGCAGGAATTTTTGTGTTTGTATTTAGCCATTATGTGTCCCGTAAAGCGCAATTGGCCTCGGCGCCGTTAAATGCCGAGGTTACTAGACTGTCACCCAACCAGGATCCCGCGTTGTCTCGAATTCGCTTAACCTTCGTGACTTCACGTTGTTAACAAATTCGTCTAGCGTCGCCGATTTCGCGGTCGCGGCCTTTTAGTAGGACCATCCCAGCAATCGCCTGGATGACCGAGGGAAACTATAAAAACCCTGTCCAGGAAGGCCGCCTCGGGAATTGAACCCGGGCCTGCCAAATGCGAAGTCAGCGCGCTACGCCCTGAGCCACTTCTCTCTGTCTGGCAGGAATATATGGAGTTAAATGGCAACATTTCTTTTCAATAACGAATGTTCTTAATAGCGAATGTAGGAACTTCCTAACTAACTTCCTAATGCTATTAAAACTTCTTAGTAATGGACAGTCTCAACGAAAATTCACAATTTCTGGAATTCGACTCTACAATGAAGTGAATAGGAATGTGCATTTTTTCATATTACTGCAGAACGTATTTCGTTTAAAAGTGCAGACAGACCGCTGAAGAATACTTCGTGATTATCTTGAGTGTGTATCTTGTATGCACAGGCGGATCCAGAGAGTATTCCAGAGGGGGCGAATTTCAGCTCGGACACCCCCTCCCCCTTAATAAATTCGTTCAATTCGTAGAGACTTCAATTTCTTCTTGATATGCCATCCATTCGTAAAAAGAATAACCAATCTTTCTAATGTTATTTTATTCACATATTTATGTTTTACCTATATTATCTGGTTTGGGGTTCTACTTCAGTGCGATAATTTTATACGGCAAATGCAACCACCTTCAAATTGTAACCTAATACGAACCGCTACTAGGGTCTCATTAAAAATTAAATGAGATTAACTTCACCCAAATATACAAAACAATAGTGAATATTTTATTTAAATATTATAACGTGTGGTACAAATGCACAAAGGTAAGTTAGTTACAAGTTTACATTGATTATTTTCATGAAGATATTACCTATTAATGGATAGCGTAGAGAAAGAAAATTGTGAGTGAATGCAGTAGTTGTGCTTCGATCATTGCACACCATTAGGCGTCTCTTGCATCCCAGTTTTCATTTTACCTGTCACTACAGCATTCTTCTGCATTTAATCCTTTTGTAGCCATCGCCTTTTCTATTTCTTCCTTTCACGTACTTTTAGGTCTTCCACCTCTTGTGAGTGAAATTGGGTGCATATTCCAGAGATATTGAGACCATCGTTCTTTACCCATTCTGTTGAAGTGACCACGCCGTTTCAGTGTTTTATTTTCAAAGGTATCGATAATGTTGAGACTCACTTCTTCCTTTCTTTTAATTTCATAATTTTTTACTTTATCCAACAATGCCCATCCACAGCTTCGACGCCAATATCCATTTCCATTGCTATAAGTTTATTCTTATTACCTTTGGATACTTCCCAAACTTCAGACCCATATGTGGTAATACTCTCTACAATAGTTTTATACAAACTTTTCTTAACACTTTTCCTCTTCTTTAACTGTCGATTGCTTATCAAGGGATGCAGTAACCGTACAGCTACTTTCCCCTTTGGTATTCTACTCAGAATGTCTTCTACACAACCACCATGTTCTACTATTTGCGATCCTAGATTTGTAACATTTTGGCGGGATTTAGCTTGTATTCCATCATCTATACAAGAATTGTTAGCTTCTTCTCATACAACTGTATATTCTATTTGATTAAAATTTAGTTCAACTTTCTAATTCAAGAATTCTGTATGAATTTTCCGCAGCGTATGCAAAACTTCGTGTTTCTCTTCAGCAAAGATAACTTGGTCGTCTGCGTAATTGAGAGATCAGAGCATGGAATCGTCGATTTTTAAACCCACATTGCAACATTCTCCCTTCAACTTTTTTAAACTTCGTCTCAGGGCCTTTATTTACAGGAAATTATTCAGAAAGGTCTTTCCTAAGTTTAATTTCATTTGCTGTACACTTCTTTAAAAGCTTTTAATAAGTACACTTTATTGTCTTGTTTCACAAAGGCCAATTCGAGTTTGTGTAATGGAAACGTGTCACATACATTTCTTAAATCTATAAAAACATGTGACTTTCTAAATGATGGCCCAACCGTTTGTTGGTCGCTTGTCCGTACTATCAGCCATATTATCAATACAAAAGTGTTGAGCAATATTTCATTTAGTGTAACTAATGGCCTGCCGCAGAAAAAATGCTGCTGAACAAAATTACACCAAATGGTTTTACCAAAAGTAGTCCACACACGGCTCGAAAACAACAAATAAAAAACTACCGTAGACCACTGCAATAAATTCAATATTTTTTATTATTTATGTCAATAAACACGCATTTAGCTCCTTAGCAACCAATGATCTAAACAACGTATTAAGAGCACGTCCATAGCAAAGACCATTAAAATGCTCGAGAGTCAATTAAAAATATTTTAGCGTACTCGCCGGTTTAGATTTTACCAGTACTCATACATTTTTGGATAAATATGTCCCTTTTGTTCCACATGTTACTTTGTCCTTTTTGTTCCGTTTCGCCCCTTTTCTCCCCATGTTCCATTTCTTTCTCTTGTCTTTTTCCGTTTGCCCTTTGATTCATTTTGCCCCATTGTCCCACTTTGTCCTGACGTCCATCTTGTGCCATTTTGTACTCTTGTCCCATTTCGTTCCCTTTGTCCTATTGTTTCATTGTCGTCTTTGTCCTCTTGTCCCATTTTGTCCCATTTGCCCCTTTGTCCCCATTGTCTAATTGTCCCCCTTCCCCATTTTGTTCCTTTCTTCCCCTTTTCCAATTTTGTCCTCATTGGCTCATTTTGCTCCCTTGCCCTCCTCGTCCTCCTTTCCTCTCTTTGTTCCATTTGCTCCCCTTTGTCCTTTTGGTCCTTTCGCGCACTGCGATTGTTATTTTAGAACGGTACCAAGATCCTGTACCATCAATCTTTGCTGCAGAACATCGAGAGTAATGACAATTCTTAACTCATGAAAGTGTTACATTTTTTAAGGTTGCTTTTTAACAACTTGGTCATGTAGCGACCACTATGATTGTTTTAACTGTCGGGGGAACTGTAGGAAGAACACTTAAGGCCAACACGAACACACAAACATCCATGCATGAGACCGGAACCCGCGACCCGTCGAGCCGAGGCAGCGACGGCCCTTCAGCCTCAGCGACCTCGGCAATCCAGGCGGGGTGTTATATGTTTATTTTGAATTACTAGAATCACTGTAAATAAAAAAAATTGTATGTAACACGTAATCTATTAGACTTTAAGGACTAATTTGGAGGACTTGTTACATAAATCACTATTAACAAAAAAGGTCTTCTCGAATACTGCAATAACATAGTACACTACGAGTATACTCATACATACAGTAAACCTGCTCTTTACATACCAATAATACAAAAAAGTGGCTTTTCCATAAGCAACACGTAAATAGCAAATATTTCATGGCGGGCGACTGTTTGCGGCGCAGCTGACGTCGTATGTAAGACGTTAGCTATGTCATAAGCAGAGACGCACTGTGAATGAGAATTGTGGGTTCGCAGTAGTATGAGAAAAGGTGAAATAACACAATTAAATATTTGTATTTTTAGTGAAAATCCAAACTATTGCATTGTTTTTGTATTTTTCCCGAGACACTATCTATCCATATCTTAACCATCAACATAGTTCACACTGCCATAAGGTGAAGTAAGTTTTCTCACAATGTCAGTGCGCACACAAAATTAGTAATATGGATTGGACAAAAACTATTCATATACGAAAAAAATTGTCTATATAATTTATTGATCTAATTTTGAAGAATAGGTTCCATTCATTTAAAAAATCAGTAAGTTAGTTGTAGGAGAGTGTCGAAATAAAATTGAACTTTGGCAATATTTTAAGAAAATCCTACACCATATTAGAAGATTTTACACCACTTTAGATTTTCAAATTCAAAATTTAATTGCAAAGAGTATTCTGCCATTGAATTCACTTATTCATGTGTTCAGTGTATTCAGGTAAACGAACGCATCAACGATATCCGATGATAGTTTAGCCGTAAATAAAATTAACCCTTAATAATAATAATAATAATGTATGATGTAATAATTTTCAATCTCTCATGGAAACAAATTGCATATTCTCCTTTTCTCATTCAAGCAATGCTAAATGCTCCATTTGCTTCCACACATGACAATTCTCTCAAATATTACGATAACCACTCATATATCGAAAACGAAGTTATGATTTAAAGATCCAGAATCCAAAAATAAATTGTACTTAAAACATTTCTAGTTTCAATATTACAGGTATAAATCCGAGTCGAAATACGTTTAAACTTTTTCATCGTTTAACTCAAAATTATCCGAAGGCCTCACATTCTCAGATCATTGTACATAATCACGTTAATATATATATATATATATATATATATATATATATATATATATATATATATATATATATATATATATATATCACCATTATTGTAGTTTCGATACTTTCGAACTTTTGCAATTGTCGAATATACAAGTTCATGGAATGTGGGATCTGCGCCATTTTTACTAGCGTATGTTGATCTATTTGACAAAAAATAAACAAAAATTTGAGGCCTTTTTGGAAAAATAATTGTTTAAATTTGCTCATATTTCACTCAAAATTGCGCGGAACATATTTTCGAAACAATGTAGACGACCTTATTAAATATGGCTTTGATTCCATCAAAGAAAAAATGTCTATCTGCAATAGCGTAGTTGTAGGAAGACGCCGAAACACGTTTGAACTTTTACAATTTTCGAAAATTTAGAAATTGTAACGAAAATGAGATTTGCGCTTGTTTTAAGCGTTTTTGCGCTATCGCAGGAAAAAGTTTAATAAAAGAATTTGAAGCCATTTTATCAAAAAACATTGAAAATGTTATTGAAGCTTCCGTAAAGAGCCCTCGAAAATTAAAGTATCTTTTTCAAACCCACAGGGTGTTGAGTTCGTCCTGGTCGATCGAGGTATATAAATATTAGAAAAATGGTCTGAATGGTTTAGGTGATAGCGTTCACGTTTGACAGACGTTATGGCGTCAACCAATTTTCCGATATCAAGAACCCACAAAACGTTAACGTATGCTTTATATAGGTAGCAACACTCTGGAATTTACTCTATTAATTTGCACACCTCCGTATTTAAACTACTGGTCTTAACATTATTGATACTTCAAACAATTACTTGATGTGTTGATCCTTAAAATCAGCCTTGAATGTACACGTATCAATATTATTTCATGAGTGCCCAGAAACGTCAGACATTTTAAAGACACGAAAACATGTCGAGGATAATTCATCTAACAACGGCACGTCACAACCTACGCAATGCATGACGCCGTGCCATTTCATGTTTAAAAGCCAAACTCTTTCTCCCTTTAACGCTGCACTCACGTACTGAAGTACGTGCCGTTCTAGAAATATCCACGAGCACGTGTATAATCGTTATAAAAAGCACCTGCATCCTTCTCTCAGAGGAAAAGCTCATGGTGTGTCTCTTAATGATGGAATTGAGGCAATTCTTCATCAGAAATAATGTTAATTGATACTTACTCATATATGAACCTCTAGAATTATCTGTAGACTACAATGCATCAATTTAACTATATGAGCAACAGTTTGCACAAACAATATATTCTCCCATCGATGTGGTTGATGTCGCAGTCACTCGAATTTGAAATGAGTGTTTTAATTTTTTGGATACTGTATGTAAAGTCCCTAGATCATTTTAAAAATATAATCAACAATAGCCGCAAACTTTTTCTTTTACTTTTTACTCGATATTAGCAAAGTAGGGGAGACCCGACCTGGTTGGCACAAGGGACTGGTTCGCATCAGAATCCTATAATAGTCACAAAGTTTTCATAGGTCCTTGTTTTGTGTCACCTGTCCTTTACGACCTACCGAACTTACTACAGAAGTCTCAATATGATCAGTGCAACGATGGTGAAACTGTGATCTCAAGTGTGTTTTAGAGCTTGGAGAGAAATATTTTCGTAGTTCATTAATTGTCGCCTGTAATATTGTGAAGAAAATATTTACCCCTCTTTGGTTCAATTGAAACCTTCAAACAAAACCCCTGATTTTCATGTAATAATTTTCTTTTTAAGTTTCCAACCGTATTTTGAATCAAAAACCTCGTTCGGGGATGGTTGGCACTTTTCGAATGGTTTTGTCTGGCACTGTGTGAATCAGCCCCATCTTCTTTCTTGCCAACAGTTTCCCCAATATAAAACTATTTTTCTGATATTTTTAATCACATCTAGTGGCCACAGATAACATGTTCGTGGTTTTCTCAAAGTACTTGTGCTACACTACTAAAGTCTTTATGTGAAACTCAATGGACAGTTAGCATACCTCTTTGTAAATAGATCCCTTGCCTGAAAATCCCAAATTTTTATTTTGTTCTATTTTTTGAATTTATTTCCACACCTTGGCCACTTAAAAATTGCAGAAGTTTAGTAGAGATCAGATACTCGACTCAATAATGGCCAATCGATACAAAGAAAAAATTCAAGAAATTATCCTTTACGCTATATTATACCAAATTCAATATTAATATTTCCAGTTATTATTTAAATATAAAATAAGGGGATATTATCCTCACCTCTAGAAGGTAAAAGGTCCATACCTTTTACCATGCCTTTTACAAGCCAGTGGAAAGCCTTCAATTCTTATTTTACAAATGTTGTGCTTGAAGTAGGTCTTGCTTTGCAGTGGCAACATCTCGCGTGGTTTCTCTAGTCCTTGCCAATTTGTTAAAATGGAATGTCGTGTCATTTCTGATATATTTTCAAACGCAGAAACATGTCTTTCCAAAAAGTACTATTGTATTTATAGTTACGTGCTGTGCTACAAGCCATTGTTTTGGCCCGCTGCTTGGCAACGAAGTGGGCTCACTGCCCTGGGGTCTACCTCCGCTCGTGAGAGGACACGAACGAGCTGCACGTATGAGGCCGTCTGCATACATCGTGTCGGGAAACGATGTTTCAAACATGTGTGTCAAACATGTGTTGAAGCCGATGTTTTTGTAACATTGATGTTTTATCCTCGATGTTTTTACGTTTTGGATGTTTTGTTCGTCGAATTAATCTCCCATAATCACATTTTTGTGAAAGTTAAAATATGTAATATTAGATGATGGTACTGTGACGTCATCGTGATGTGAAAAAAACAAACACGGAAGTTTTTTATTTACAGGTTTATTTATAATAACTGTACAAGATTCAAACTCCTTCGGAAACTACTACTGCACTCCACAGCACTCCAATTCCTGAGGCAAGCCGCCCCAACCTGACCCAGAGTACTCCAGCGGGCTAACCTATAGCGCCGCTCCTGGCCATTTCCCCGTGGCAACGCCACCCCACCCTCGCAAGCTTGTGATAATCACTCACGGGTAACCAAAATGTTTCCGCACCGTGATTCGTCCCAAACTCGATGAATACGGTTTCTTCCACCAGTCTCTATCGTGAGGAGTCATGTGACAGACCTCCCACGCTGAAGACCCGCGGACCGCGTCACCTCATTTCAGAGTTTTGGGACCGGTCGCAAAAATGGGCTGCGCCGCCAGCTGCAGGCCGACCTGTCAGACACATCATTCTGCGCTAGCTGACCCCAGGGCTCCCAGATACGCCCCTGGCGCCCTGCACCCTCCCGAGGCGAGAGAGATCCGGTTGGCCCGCCAGCCCGGCGCCTGGACCACCACCTCCCCCACGCCTGTCTCACGCCTTGTGCGGTCCGATGAATAAAATGCTACGACGTTACAGTACCACTGTCGGTTTGTGTGTTCGAACCAAACAAACGCGGTTTGTACTATCTTCTTGGAGTAGACTACCTTTCGCCCGAGATGATCCGGATGCCCTGTTGTATACTTCGCCTTTCCTTGCATTTCGCACATGAAGAAACGTTTCTAACTTTGCTTTCAGTTAAATTGTAATTCTAAATTAATATACACGGTCATTGTGAAATTAAATTTTGTTGATCCCAAATTTAATGTAAGAGATTATTAACATGATATCAGACCAAAAAATTGGGCGATGAATTTGGAGGAGGAATGCTCACGAAATCCGCTCCGGTTCTCACTATTAGCAGGGGAGGAAAACCGTCAAGTCACTTGATAAAACATTCACCACACTAACGGACTAATGTCAGCACACGACGTGCCCGGAATCATCAATCAATCAATTAACGACTCTAAAAGTTCGTCAGTGAAACCTTCTCGAATAAAAAAATACCGTTAAGGTAGCTTAATAAATGTAATTATAATTTGTATTACCCGAATTTTCAAAACTTAACCGAAATTGCGCAAAAAAACTAAAAATCAACTGGTGTCAACCAGTACATCTCCTTTATACTTTATATTGTTACGATTCTAGGTGGTGAATTAAAACTCTGGTATTATTTTAAGAAAAACGTTTATTTTGTTTCTTAACACAATCACTATAAACACTTGATTATTCTTTATACGCCACACTTCTCTTGATTATTTATTTACACTACTTTTCTCTTGATTATTTATTTACACTACACTTCTCTTGATCATTTATTTACACTGTTCACTTCTCTTACACACTCGCACAGTCCTAAGCACTGGCCACAGCTCACTGCACTGATCACAGTTCGATGCACTGACCACGGTTCACGTCACTGAGCACAATCACTGCACTGCTATTCACCGCGATGCACACACTTCACAGCTCAGCTTCGACTTCAGACTGACTCGCGATCGCCGGCCGCCGTGTATTTATACTCGGCGGGTGCCGTCGAGAACTTTCCGGACCCCGCGAACATTCTGGGTCAATCTAGTGTAGGGGCCGCCGGCAGTTGACGCAACCCGCGCACACAGGCAGCTCGTGGTGGCGCCGGCAGATGACGCAATCCGCGCATACAGGTAGTTCGTGGTGGTGCCAGCAGGTGACGCAACATTCGTTACAATATTGTTACTTTATACTGTTATTTCATTACGATAAAAATCTCTGTCTTCATAACTGTAGTTGTAGGAAGACGCCGAAAAATTTTTGAACTTGTGCAATTTTCGAAAAATCAGGATTTTCAAAGGAAATGAGACCTCCACCATTCTCTTAAACGTCTTTCACACTATTCAACTACACAGTTTAATATGATGGAGCCATTTGTTTGAAAATTTGAAAATGTCCCAGAGGCTTCATGTAAAGTACCCATCAAAATTATAATATCGGTTTTAAATTCAAGAATTCGCGATATCAGTTAGAGCGATTGGGGACTCTCGATTTTGAAGAAAATCGGCTACACGGTTTAGCCGCTAGCGTTGTTCACTGACGGACGGATAGACAGACGTTTTGCCGTCATTCGATTTTTCGGTATCAAGGACCCTCAAAACATGGATTCTGGCTACACCACGCGTTAGAAGATTTTTTCTAAATTTAGCAACTGGATTTATCAACTTTTTCGTTACCACGGTCCTGTAATAATGGTTTTCTGCCGAAAATTCGCTTTTTCTCTAGCAGCTTTACGTAACTTTCTCCCTACTCCATAGCGAGAAAGTAAAAAAGACTGGTTTTGTCATCCCGTTGTTTATCGTCGCGTTAGCCTATTTGTTTGCGATCCGTAGCAGTCGCGTTCAAGTCTCATCGCGGATAAATATTTTTATCCTTAAACGTTTTTTAAGAATAGAGCTCATTGCACCGTATTTAATGACAAGAAGAATTTTAATTTAATTTTTGAATTTGCAAAACATGAAAGATATGCATTTCTTCGAACCCTCGCGCTTCGTTTCGTTGGGAATTTTCCAAGAGTTGGCTGTAGTGGTAGATGGATAAAATATCATTTGTGTATTATCGATTCCTTAAATTCGTGGCAATGAATACAGAACACACTATTAAAATATTCTTTAATTTTCTAAACACATTCATACGAATCTTTTAGGAACCTATCGCCAGGGATGTTGTAAAAATAAATACATTAGAAAATTAGCTCTCTTATTAATTACTTTCAAGTTATATAAGAGTTTGATACAATAGACAACACACTAACGCTATTAGCTTTAAATTTCACCAGTTCTTAAAATTATAAACATTTCACATAGTTTTGAATGTTTCAGATCCTCGCATTATTTGAAGGCATACAACACTCTTGTCCTCTCTCTTTAAAATTTCTGTTGTAGACGAATACAATAGTGTCGGCACACAATAACTTTCCGTGAAAGAACGAACGCCTGATCTATTTGCATTATAAGTACGCCAATAAGGGTGCGTGAACGCAAGAAGGGGGTTCAAACGAAACAAATTTGACACATCTTATACCTCGCTTTCTCTTTTTCAAATTTATTTTGCAATTAATTATAACATTATAATGTTAGTATCACTAGCAAAGAGAACCATTCTTCCACTTCTCTTCTAAGAAGGCATATCTTTTACGTACAGAAGGAAGGGATCAGGGTTTAAAATCGAACCGTGCGGGACGCCATGCTTAGAAGGCAAAGAATCCAAAAAATGATTTCCATTGATTACAGTAAGGTGTTCAATTCATTACAGAGTCTTGCCATTGTTACTAAATCGTTCATCTCTCTATTATCATTACACCTGGGTTTTAAATGTGTTACATCAAGAAATGAATTATGTATACTTATCCCAACAAGCAGTTTCGTATTAAATTCTAGCTTCGCAACCGCGGAGGCAATCTTGGACAACCTCGATCCCATGAGAGAGGCGCTTTGACGAGTCAATTAGACACTTATAACGTTAGTGTATAAATGATTGACACAAAATTTCAAGGGTCGACAAAGCAACTCTCCCGACGCGGTGCCTCGTCTCATTATGTATGACGTGAAAATATGGTTCTCTCGCTGTCGACCACATTTTGCGTACACAATGAAAGAAAAATATTTGTGAGCGGGCGTTTTGGTCAGAAATTGGTGTGAATAGACAGTGAATATTTACTACTTTAACAACAATTATACTAAGTGTTAAGCAATTAATTTGCAACGTCTGTCGAAAATTGAAATGAAGTTGAAACAAAAGATTTAGGATACAGTGGACACGATGCACAAATTCTTACCATTATAAGAAATGTGATCACTGACACAATAAATAATACACGTATAACTAGATTGTTTACAAAAAGTAAAATAAAATTATTCATTGATTACTTGATGCAGGAGTCACGGGAAGCGGTTTATAATACTGTTGATACAAACGACAAATATAATTCTTTTTTTTTTAACTCTTTCATTTCATTTTAACACTTGTTTTTCCTCTTCAAAGAAGAAAATTAAATATTTCACGGAAAAGCAATTCTTGGATAACACAAGTGATTAGGACATCTTGTAAAAACAAGCGAATTCTTTCTTTCATTTCTAAACGCCATAACATATCTCAAGACTTCCTTGTCTACTTTAAAAAATACAAATCATTGTTAAGAAAAGTCACAAGGCAGACTAAAATCATGAAACGCGATGAGGATATTTTGAACTCAAATAACAAAACAAAAGCAATGTGGAATATAATAAAAACTACGACCAAATCAACTAGAAACCTTGTAGAGAATGTTGTTTTAAAATATAACGATATAAATGTGAACGACCCGGCAACAGTGGCTAGTCCCTTTAACCAATACTTTTCGAGAATTGCTGCCGATCTCACTAAGAGTCTTCAGCCACAAAATTCAATTACAGACAGTTCACCCAAACTTTTAGACACGATGTTCGTTTCCGAAACTGCTACCTATGAAATTCTCAAAATAATCGGTAAACTAAAAAATAAATGTTCGTCCGGTTTAGATGAATTCCCGGGTTCTTTGTTAAATACTTGTGCCAGCTAAAATTAAGCCGCTCTTCAAAAAAGGCAACAAAATGAAATTCAAAATTATCGGCCCATTTCTCTTCTATCAGTTTTTTTAAAAATATTAGAGACTTTTTTACGTACGAATGGAAACCGTTCTCGGTAAACGCGACGCGCTTTCAGATTGCCAACATGGATTTAGAAAATCAAAATCAGCGGAAACAGCAATATTTTCTTTTCTTAAAGAGGTCGCCTCATCATTGGATCAAAATGAGGCCCCTATTGGATTATTTTTAGATCTCTCAAAAGCTTTTGACGTCATTGATCATGACATTTTACTTTCAAAATTACCTTCATATGGAATCCGTGATATTGCTCTAGATTGGTTATGTTCGTACCTTAAACAACGATCTCAGATAATGGAAATACCTTACTGAAATGATGGAACATTACGTACGCACCTTTCCGACACTTTGCCCAATGCAGGTAGGTGCGTCAAGCTGGAACAGCCAAGTCAGCACATCAACACGGAACATGTCAAATCATTTATTGCTAATTAGTTACCAATTAATTGCCACAATTGTGAATTAATTGCTACGTATTTTCGTGGAGAAAACGGGTGTGTGCTAGCAGGACGTCAAGCCAGCACACACATCAATTAAATTCGAGCCAGAGCTCAATGGAAACCATCTAATAATTTATTGCTAATTAATTGCCAATTAATTGTCAATTAATTGCCACAATTTGGAATTAATTATCACGTATTTTCGGTCGAACATAATCAATTTCAATGTCAATGTTGTGTAATATATAAAAATTGTTGAAACTGCATCATAATTATCGAACCAAGCCAGATATTCAATTTCAAAAATACAGAGAACCAACGGGCACGATCAAATTAAACCAAAAATATAGTTTGTAGAAATTTAATACTAATTTTGTACTATATATACGATTTAATTGCTCTTTATTGCCATTAGGAAATAATAAAATTTTAAAACTTCGTAGTTATGCAACTACGTACGACATTTGAATAGGAAATTTCGAGATAACAAACGAGCAAAAATTACTAAATCTATTAAATATTTAAATACATATTCCATAATAGTTTATCGCAACAACGATGAATATATAAACGTTGCCCTGGTTTATATAAATATTTTTAATTCTGCATCGGAGTTATCCAACCAAGCCATATATTAAAAAATTCTAAAATACAGAGAACCAAGGAACACATCCAAATAAAACCAACAACATAGTTTATGGATATTTAATACTAATTTCCTTACTCTATACGCGATTTAATTGTTCCTGCCATTTGTGAAATAAATTAGTTTAGAAACTTTGTAGTTATGCAACCACGTACGATTCTCGGATAGGAAGTTCGAGTGTACCGACGGGCGTAAATGAGTAAGATCTATTAAATATTTAAATACATATTACATAATAGTTTATTACTACAAAGATAAATGACGAAACGTTACCCTGATTTATATAAATATTGTAAAAGACTACATCAGATTTATCGAACCAAGCCCGATATTCATATTTGAAAATACAGAGAACCAACCAGCACAAACACATAAAACTAAGAATATAGTTTACAGGTATTTAATACTATTTTTTTACTCTATACACGAATTAATTGCTCCTGTCATTTATGAAATAAATAATTATTAAAACATCGTATTTATGCAACGTACGACTTTCGAATAGGAAATCGTACCATCATGCACGAATCACCAAAATCTATTAAATAAATACACATTCTAGTTTATTACTCTAAAGATAAATTAGTAAATTTGTCCGTGTATTATATCAACATTGCTAAACTGCATATGAGTTATGGAATCAAGTCAGATATTGAAATTCGAAAAGAAAAGAGAACCAACGAGCACAATCAAATAAAACCAACAACATAGTTTTTCGATTTTTAATACTAATTGTTTACTCTATACGCGAATTAATTGCTGCTGCTATTTATGAAATATAAAACTTTTAAAAACTTCATATCTGTGCAACCACGTACGAATTTCGAATAGGAATTGCGAGAGTGCCAACGAACACATGTAACTAAAATCTGTTAAATAAAATTATACACATTTAAGAGTAATTTATTGCACCACAGATAAATTAATAAATGTTGCCGTGTATTATATAAATATTGTTAAAGCTGCATCAGTGTGTTCGAACCAAGCCAAAATATTCGCATTAAAAATACGAACAAACGAGCACAATGAAATAAATTCAAGTACATAGTTTATAGATATTTGATACTATTGTTTTATTATATGGACAAATTAATAGCTTTTGCTATTTATGAAATATTTTTTTTAAAACATCGTACGGCACACTGTAACTGCGGGCCACAGCGGCCCACGGGCGCTTCTGAAACTTTCTCTATAAACACTTTGCGTAGGCTGGGACCCCAATACCTGCGAATCGCCTGCTCTCAGTATGTCATCCTCAGGAAGCGAGAGATAAGCCCTGTCACACGCCTCTGGAGGTCAGGTTAAGAACATCCTATTCGAAACGCTGTGCTGAAAATTGCCGCGAAAACTGTTTCCAATTCGTAACTATCGTACGTATTAGTGTAATAAACCAGTAGTGACTGTGCATGTAATTATTTCATAGATTTTAGTGATTTGTGCTCGTTGATACTCGGGAATTTCCTATTCGAATATTGTACGTGGTTGCATAACGACAATGTTTTTAAAATTATTTATATCATAAATGGCAGGGGCAATTAATTCGTGTATACAATAAAAAATTAGTATGAAATATATAAAAACTATGTTCTCGGTTTAATTTGATTGTGCTCGTTGATTCTCTGTATTTTCGAATTTTAATATCTGGCTTGGTGCGATAAATCTGATGCAACTTTAACAATGTTTATAAAATGCACGGCAAAATTTATTAATTTATGTTTAGTGTAATAAACTAGTTTTGAATGTGTATTTACTTATTTAATAGATTTTAGTGTTTCTCGCTCGTTGGGAGTCTCGCATTTCCTATTCGGAAGTCCTACGTATTTGCATAACTACGAAGATTCAAAAATTATTTATTTCATAAAGGGCAGAAGAAATTAATTTGCGTATAAAATAAAAAAAATAGTATCAAATGACTATAAACTATGTTGTTAGTTTCATTTGATTGTGCTCTTTGGTTTTCTGTACTTTCGAATTTTCATATCGTTCTTGGTTGGATAACTCTAGTTCGATGTTTAACAATATTTATTTATTACATTGCCACGTTTATAATTTTTCCTTTGGTGTAATATATTAAAATGGAATGATTATTGAAATATATATGAGGTTTTAGTTTTTAATCTCCATTCGTATTCTCCAATTTCCTATTCGATTATCGTACGTGGTTGCATCACTATGAGGTTTTTTAAATTATTTATTTCATAAATGGCTGGACCAATTAACTTCTGTTTTGAGTAATAAATTAGTGTCATGCATTTTTTATATTTGTTTTATTTGATTGTGCTCGTTTCTCTCTATATTCCATTATTTTTTATTATGTTCGGTGTTGCGTCATGCCTCCTGACATTGAAATTGATTATGTTCGACCGAAAATACGTGATAATTAATTCCAAATTGTGGCAAATAATTGGCAATTAATTAGCAATAAAAGAATAGATGGTTTCCGTTGAGCTCTGGCTCGAATTTAACTGCTTTGTATGCTGGCTTGGCGTCATGCTTGCAAACACCCGTTTTCTCCACGAAAATCCGAGGCAATTAATTCAAAATTTGGCAATTAATTAGCAATAAATGATTTGACATATTTTCGTGTCGGTGTGCTGACTTGGCTGTTCCAGCTTGACGCACCTATTGCACGTGGAGTTCCTCAAGGATCGATTTTAGGCCCTATTTTGTTCCTACTTTACGTAAACGATATGCCCTCGACGATTCGACATGGAAGGACAGTTCTCTTTGCGGGTGATACGAACATCCTTTGCAATAAAGAGACCGTAAATTGTACAATATCAGATGTTTCAAATTGGTTACGAAATAACAAATTAATAGTAAACGAAAAGAAAACGGTTTTAATGCAGTTTTCCATTTCAAATAAACAATTCTGTGCTCCATTGAAAATGAACAGTGTACCATTGTCTGATGTTAAGGCAACTAAATTTTTAGGTCTCTCAATTCAGTCAAACCTTAAGGCTAAATGCACCGAAAAATACTTATAGGAAAAATCAATAGATCGCAGCACTATCACACGGAATTTACTAGATCGATAACGTCTGAACAAATTGTCCGATTTTCGATCTGTAAACGGCGTTGTACTCCTTTTTAAAATAGAATTCACGCTACGATGCCGTTTTTTCAAAAAATATTTCCCCAAAAAAATTTAAAATGATTTCTCATAGTTTTGGAAAGAAATTAAAAAATGTGGGCTTATAGCGCGATGACGACTTGCTTCCTGAATCCAACGCCGTGTCAATCATGCAAATCGGATGAATAGGAGCGGCGTAAAGTGAATTTTCGGAAAAAGTACCTGATCACCCCAGTTGCGTCACCCAAACCTTGTGGGGGATCCCTCGACGCGGCCGAACGGTCAAACCCGGCGGCCTGCGGCCTGGGGCCCGGTGCCTAGAGTAACAACCTGCTCCATGGTTTCACAATGGGCAAACTGAATCAGACCTGTAGAGATATTTCAAGATTTTCACCGTGAAATATAAAGATGGAGTCTCACAATTGTTATAAATCTTGGAAACTCAGTCATCGAAGTGAAGATTCAAAGGATTATATAGTACGAGTATATACACTTTACCTTCGATTCCTCTCCATTCGCGTGATTATTACTATTATTATTATTATTATTATTATTATTATTATTATTATTAATAATAATAATAATAATAATAATAATAATAATAATAATAATAATAATAATAATAATAATAATAATAATAATAATAATATGTGACGCAATAATAATAATAATAAAGTCCTAATGTTTCGTTCTTTTCAAGTATTATATTTCTCTGCTAAGAGAGCAAAGGATAAAAGTCAGAGAACTCAACAGGGTATTCCAGCGTAGACCAAGACAAGATAAACAAAAGTTTCTTCAAGAAATATAGCACGTCATACGCAGTTTTTAAGTTTTTTTTACGTTAAATAAATAAATAAATAAAAATAAGAAAAATGCAAAGAAGTGGAAGAACATAACAACAAAAGGAGACCTAAAGAAATGTTCCGGGTCATTCGAAATATGAACAGGGAGTGTAAACTGGCAATGAGGAATAGGCAGGGACCGAAAAGGTATTAAATACCGGTAAAATACCGGTATTTTTCATACCTTTTTCAAATACCTATGTTTTTTATACCGGTAAAATAAGGGTTATAACGGTATTATACCTGTCTTTTCAATGAAAAACAATAGCTTACCATTCATAAATGTCGACTAAATAAGTTATTTTAGTTAATGATATCTCACAAAATGTTTATTAAACTAATATACTTTTATAATTGTTATTTATTGTTTGAATTATTATCTTGTTCATATATAACACTCGGTTACTAATAATTAACGAAACGCGAATGATTCCACTACTTCTTGTATAGTAAATATAATCTCCACTTCGTCACTGCACAATGTTCTCGTCCACTGAAAACTGCTCACCGCCCTCTTCCTACGCTTGGGCATATCGAATTGCCCTAGTGTAGCACGCAGCCCGCCGAAGAACGCGGCGAGATGTCTGCAGAGGTCAGAAAAGTCACGCTATCAGAACAGCAGTGTGCCAGAGGTGCGACCCTGCTTCCAGCTCAGAAGGGTGTCTACACTTGAGCGCGTGCCCTGGCGGCGCTGGGCTTGGATAGAAAGGAGCGCGAAATGAGGAGCAAACATTCAAAACGTGACATGTCCACTTTACTCCTTTTCGAGAAAACGCAAAAATGTTATGTCATGAAAATTATGCAGTTGTTTTATTTGTACTTAATTCTGAATTATGTAATAATGATAGCTAAATGTATTATTAATATAAAATTTAAATATTCTATGAACTTACATTTAAAGAAAACAACATTTATGTCAACTGGTAAAAAAGGAAGCCTGAACATCAACGGAGAAGTGATATACATGGCAGGTGAAGTTAAATACTTATGAATTAGAATAACAAATTCTGGATACTGTACAGAAAAACTAAAGAGAGGAATAATTTTAGAAAAAGCAGCGGAAAGAAAATTACACAAATTCATAAAATATGCAGGCATATCAAGTGATTGATTTCTAAACTTTTAGGTCCCGGAACGCGCTCAAAATGATTTATTAATTTAATAGAAATAATTATATATTTATAATATAATGTAATAATTATCAGCGAGATACAGGAATGCCGTTCCGTCGTGTTCCGTCAGAAATCAAGCCTTGCGTAAGACCAAAATCCAAATAATCGAGAAATGGTATTTCTAATCCTATTGTGTGGGTGTAAAAGCTGAACATTGAGATAGGCGAAAAAAGGAAGATGCTTTTGAAGTAGGGACACGGAAGAAAATATTAAACGTACAATGGGAGGGCAAGAAGATAAATGCCGAAATTTTGAAAAGAAAACAGAACTATCTCTAAAAGTCAAAGTAAAAAAATGGAAAATAAAATATTTTGGACATACTATGAGTCGAACAAAATCTCTAGAAAAGGATATTATGCTTGGAATGATAGAATGAAGCGGAAGAAAAGGGTGTAAGTGGCACAATTGAATAACTAATACACAATATCACAAACAAAAGGAAAAAGGCAGTTCGAGTCCGAGTGAGCAATGAACAAATTGCTAGCATCCCATTGCTGTGTATATCCAGATAGGTCTAACAAGGGATGGCTTGCGATTTATGTTCTAGTACTATTTCTCTGCGCATTCAGACCCGCGAAGAATTGGGACCAGCAGATGAAAGGAGATGCTCACAGCCGCTGCTTGACCGGGACTGGAGCCGACAAATAGACATCATCGTACTGAACAGTGTGTTTGATACCCGTCTTTCATGCGTACATTCTGCCATTATTAAGGAAGAACTCGCTGAATTATCGGCGCGTCCGCTCCCAGTTTCGGATAGCAAGAAAAGCGAAGGAATGATGCTCAAGTAATACAAATGCAAATATCTATGTTCAAAATTAAAACATCTTTCAAAAACCTGGTTTAGAAACATCGATCAAGTTCGTGCGGAAGATAATTTATTTTGACAGTGGCCGTGATTGTTAATTTATAATTACGATTTAGACAAAACGGCAAAAGAAAGTAAAAAGCATAACAGTAAAACTAAGCCTGAAAACTATCGCCCAGGGTCATCTTATGGAGTCACAACTTCCTCAAATGGGTACAGAAAGGTGGGCGAGAGACCTTACACCTAGAGTGCTTGCGTTGGCCGCCTCTCTGCGTACGGTAGGACATACGTATGAAATGCCAGAAAAATTGGGTCAATTCTTGGGCTGAAGATAGTCTCGCTTTATTCGAACACATGTATTGACAGTGGTATAATGCAATATTATTTCATATTTTAACGTTTTTATAAAATTGTGATTATCGGTTCTTTTCATTCACAACAACTCATCAAGCACATCGATAATAAACATCAGGTTTTATAAATGTTTCATTTTTTTACGAAATATGTTCATGAGTCTATACAAAATCTATGTTTTGAAAATATCAACATCAATGTTGCATCTCTATTCTCGACACCTAGATGAGGATCGCCGATTTAAGACGTTTGCATTCTGATTCCCTAATATGAGGTTTATCAGTGACTTATATACTACTAGTAAAACGTAGCATACCAATCTTATAAATTGAATTGCTACCCGATTAAATGTTACTGATAAGGGTGTACGATGTTTAGAAAAATGGTATCTTCATGTAGAAATGTAAAAGTTGCCGAACTGTATAACAAAACATAATTTATCCCCCTCATAGACGGATATTCCTCTTCTAGTGTGGTGTTCCTGTCTAAGGGTTTAAGTTGTATTGCTTTCATGGCAATTTAGTGCATTAAAAAATACATATATATGTCACAATACAATGATTTACACTACATCCTTTTATGTTATCATTTACGTAGTTTGTATCAAAATGACGCACTGGGAATTACTTATTCCAATCTTCAAGTTTATACAAATATAACAGAATCATTTGATATCAATATAACCTACTAAATAAGCTGGGACATGTCACGATTCTTAATATTAGATTTTAATATTTGTTACAGGGTTGGATTCAGGATGCATCTCGCCTGCGCGCTATTTTACCACTTCTTCAATTTTGTCCGAAAGTACGAAAACAGTTTTAAAATTTTACTTGGGAAAACAGATTCATCAGGTGAAGTCTATCAAGGAGACAAACGCCGTTTTGAGATCAAAAATCGAGTCGCAGGATAGAAGAGCTCTTGCGTAATTTCGGCTCATTCTTTCTGGTAGTGGAATGATAAAGGAAGATCTTAGAAGTAAAATGTATGTAAACTAAGATGTTAGGACATGGAATATTGGTGATATCTACACAATTAGTTCAATTTTCTTTTTGAAATCAGTTTCCAAATCGGAATTGATATTTTGAGTAGTGCCTCAAATAACTTTTTGATGGTATGAAGACGGAAATATGTGAACAAGATATATAGTTTTATACGACTATTACAGATGATATGGGACCGTTTGGTTGTGTTACAGCATCACTAGTTTGATAAGTAGAGAAAAATATATTGAGACTGAATGGGACGAAAGCTTAAACTGACTGCCCAGCTTGCCTGTCTGAAATTTCGGCCTCCCGCGCCATTGGCCGCCGGGTTTGGCCGTTCGGCCGCGTCGAGGGAGGGCCCAGAAGGGGTGGGGTGAAGCAAAGGGAGTGGTAAGGGGGAGGGGGATTAGGTATTTTTTTCCGAAATTTCACTTGACGCCGCTCCTATTCAACCGATTTGCATGATTGACACGGCGTTGGATTCAGGAAGCACGTCGTCATCGCGCTATAAGCCCACATTTTTTAATTTCTTACCGGAACTACGAGAAATCATTTAAAAAATTTTTTGGAAATATTTTTTGAAAAAACGGCATCGTAGCGTGAATTCTATTTTAAAAAGGACAATTTGTTCAGACGTTATCGGTCTAGTAAATTTTGCTTATTTTGGTGCTGCCACGTGGTGGTGACAAATTGAACTAGTGTCGGTTTATTTAGCCTTAAATGGAACGTCCATTTAAATGAATTGAACACAAAATTAAGTTCATTACGCTACGTGTTCAGAACTCTTTCAAATTCAGTCAGTCTTCATACTGCTCGTTGTGTATATTTCGCGAATGTTCATTCCCGCCTGAGATATGCCATAATATTCTGGGGAAATACATCT